>DWJK01000104.1:0-28806 GCA_018248815.1 Croniades pieria auraria
GCGTGCCATTGGAGAGGCCTATGTCCAGCAGTGGACGGGAGCAGGCTGATGATGATGATGATGATGATGATAATAAAAATATCTTCGGACATCTCCACACATAGCCAACTGATTTCAAAATAGGCGGTCGAACTTGTGTTATAATACCAGATAAATTTTATGTGGATACTCATCACACAAACATCTGTCCTGGGTGAATCGAACCCAAGAACCCCGACTCGTCAGTCAGGTTAAATAACCATTGATCCAACGGACCAATCAGACAACAATTAATTCTATTCGTTCGAGAAGATAATAATAATTGTTTTTTCTGTCTACCAGTCATCTATTCACAATGTTATGTCGAGTACACGGTTACTATTACACACGACGCTGTTCGCAGCAGTCAGTCGAGGCGTCAAATAGCTAAGTTATTTCGCATCATGACACACAGTTTCGTTTGTGCCATTGTAGTGCTGTGTTGCATTGTGTCAACCGGCAGATAATTTCTCGCGTAGCTTAGCCGCAGTAATTACGAGCGCACTAGGCTTAAATGGCTGGATGGGTGTCGGTGTCGGTGTCAACGGAACGATGCGTGTCAACAGACGCGTTGTAATTGGTTCGTTTCAGACTGTTTTAGTTACTGTATTTCGGTTAATCGACGTGTTGCTAAATCTTCTCAAATCTACGGCGGTTCTTCTAACACAAAAGTAAAATAAAAGAAAAGCGTTCTATATAGCATGTCACTGTATCGTTCTTCAGGTAAATATTTTTTTTATAATTCGTGTTTTGTAAATAATAATAGTTATATATTTCAAATACTCAACTATGAAAGATAACTCTGGTTTATATTAATATGAACTTTTATTACCAGTCAATTGATTACAAGAAATGTCGTAGTGAACATACGAGTCGTTTATTTATTTATCTTCTATATTATTGTTACTGAATACTGCCTTTTTTATTACAAGAATAGTTTTCTGCGTTAAAAATAACACGATTATTTTGTCGTTATTCGTTCTTCGTAGAACGAGTCCTAATAAAAAAGGAAATCTGAAACCTCACAATAGAAACACACTAACAACTTCAACCTTTCTTTGTGATCGAAAGAGGACTGTGGGGACCTCTGAGCGCTTACCATCCGATTTATTTACTGAACCACTTAAGAAAATGCAGGACATTTCCTCGTCTTCAAGAGCGGATGACATATTCTCGAGATAATGCATGTTATATAATTGACTGTTTCTGTACGTAGCAGAAAAATTAGGACATCATATAAATATATTGGAGAGGCCTATGTCCAGCAGTGGACGGGAGCAGGCTGATGATGATGATGATGATGATAAATAGAGACTTTACCACTCTTTTTATTTCTGCTGGTAAGCAGCAGCTTCAGTGTTGACTATAAAGAGTTTTTTACCAATTCTTATACAGCTTTTTCGAACAGCAACGCGCCTCTAATAGACCTCACGTAAGACATTGCGTGTATATGAAATTTGTTATAAAATAGCATCATACAGCTCAGATTACTTCTACTTGCTGCTTCCTCTTTTGTATAAAGTTACTATAGAACCTATTTGGAACTTTCACAATGGAAAAGAGGAACATATTCGAGACCTGTATTTAAGGGTAGAGGTCCTAGTGGTAGGTATATTTATTTATGCTGCTATTAAGCAGGGTATGATCTACAGGCCAACAAAATCAATGCATAGACAGTATTATTTAATGCTTAGATATAAAAATTTAATAGTAATTTATGAGCATAAAACATTATGAGACGTGCATTAATTTGTTGACATTAAGACTGAGCAAATATCTCGGAAAAGAAACATAATATCCTTATACTAATACCGTGTCTTAATTTATTGGTGTACGATTTAATTCACCTTATACTTTGCCAGTTGGAGGCTTATAAGATCAAGTTGAAGACGATCTCTAACGATATAAACGATCCATTAAACACAGGACTCACCAAGCCAGTCTGCAGGCAGTGAATTTCGGGTTGGATTTTGGGCTGGCGGGTAGGCTGTGGGAGTGTTTATGTACGTATATTTGTGTGTCCAAGCCACTCTCGAGATAAGGGACCCATATGACATGTTATGTTATGAGTGTGCTGGAAACAGGGTAGGATATTTGTATATGCTGAACAATACTTGCTATGTGTGGACCTTGGACACGGAGTAGTCTATAATATCAAACATAATGTCTTTTAATTTTAACCCAGAAGGCATCACAAAACTTTGATGGTGAAGCCAAAAGTCTCTGAAACCGGTGTGCCTGTGTAAGAAGAGGGATGAAAGCACGTCGGATCTGTCGGAATAGAGATTTTTACTTCTTACTCTCTGCCTAACCGGTAAGGACCCTATCGAAGTGAATTTAATAAGTTATTGTAACTAGTAATATGTAGCTAAAGCATTAAATAATAAAAAAAAATTCGTGCAAAGTCAGGTTGATCCAATAGTATCCCACATAGCGACATATGAGACAGAAATGTGTTAGGCGTTTCCGAGTGTTTACTCTATCTTTGTAAGCCTCCTCAGAGTAAATACTTTTATCGGTATTGACACAGTGTTCGGTTACCATATACTGAACATGATTTAAGTGTTTCTTTGTATCTAATATGATAAGCGGGTACGTGAGAAACATAATGTTTTAGAGAGTATGTGGGCGTCGGTTTCGTAATTCGAACTTGATAACGGGTATTACGGAACGCTATCAAAAATATTGTTCAAGATTTGTCTCAGTGAGTGCCTTCTCGAATGAAAGATGAAGCATGACATAACGTGAGGCCTGTATTTCCTTGAAGGAGTAAGCAGAGGAGTACACTTTTACGTTTCACTATCTATTCCATAATGGATGTGAGGCTATTGCGATACACCGGGCACAAATCCAAACTCTGAATTCCTTGTAAAAATTTCAAATTATTAAACTGTTATGATTCATGTTTACAAACCCAAGAATTTAAAAACCCTAAGTAACCTATCTGATAATAGTATACCTAAAAAGTTTCTTATATAAATAGGACATTTTGAAGTAAAATAAAACGTAACATCACGCCTGTAATCCCCGAAGAGGTAGACAGAGGAGTGTAGTACACTCAGACGTTTCACCAGTTACGTTATGCCCCATATGGAATAGGCGGTGAGCCTATTGCCATACACCGGGCACTATTCCAGACTCCGAGTCACTCATAGAAATTTCTACCAGAAAATCTAATTTAGGACGTCCAATAATAGTCGGGATTCGAACCCAGGACATCTCGATCGGCAGTCGCTTTTGCAAGCACACGTTTTTGTTATTAAATTGTTAAAACAAATAAAAAGACGTACATATCATGTGTATAGAATAAAATTAATGTAAATATTAACGGAGAAATATATTATACTTTAAATTTTAATACATTATAGTTCAAAGTGAAGTAAATTAATGTTTTAAATATGGTATCTGATATAAGAACTGACTGGAATGTGGATTGAAAGAGATACTTGGAATAAGTTCATGATGACGAACACCGTACATGTTGAAAACGAATCACGCTAAAAAAAAAATCATTTAATTGCACCAGTTTCTATATACAAACATATCAAGATCACGACTTCCTTTGTTATACTTTTTACTCCTTCGTGCGCAAGATACTGTGGTAATCGAATCAATTTCATGGGGCCCGTAAATAAAATAAAAGACAACTCTCAGAACCTAAGATCTGTGAATGGAACGCCTATAACAATCTATGAGCCAATATCGAAGATGACTTGGTAAAATTTCGTTCGGCCGAAGACATATTTTAACGACCATTCTAGATTCTTAAATTTACGCTCAATTTAATGGATATTTAAAATGTTTCTATAAAAATGTACGACATTAAAATATAAAAAAAAACTCTCATTGTGCAGAATAGAAAACAAATTGAGACATCTTTAGAAATCACGCGACGGAAACAAATTTAATTTATCGACGTCTTATTCAAACTGCGGACGACTGTATTGCGATGGATGACAATTACGAAATGGCAAAATTAAATCAGCACCTGTTATATCTTTCGGGCTAAGAGATAAGGCTGAAATTCGCTCGATCATCTGAAATTCAATGTTTGTATAGTCTATACTGAAGTGACAGAACCTAATAGGACTTTAACAAATAGCTAAACGTTTTGTAATTCGAGGAATAACTTCAATGGTTAGTTTACTTAACAAAAGAGGGCCGTCTTCATTTGTTCAAGCTCTCGTCCCCATGTCAACATCTGCCCTTTTTTTCACCTGACCATCTTGAAATATATATTTGTTCAACTAGCCAGAAAATCAGTAGCATTGTGTTTTTATGGGAAAGGTGGTAATATGTTTCTGACGATAATGGTATTTGCTATGGAGCGTTTAAGCCTATTGCGTATTTTGACTTCGCATCTTCAAAGTTGATATCAATTCTTGTAAGCTTGTTAAAGAGAATGAACTTTTTTACGTATCAAATTCCATAATCAGATTTTAATGAAACTGGTACTTAGAATACATATTGAAAAAAAAAAATCGATTCGCACCGGAAAAACACAATGAAGTTCCTAACGATTTTATTATTAAGGCATGGTTCAGTGGCAGGTACGTGAACACATTATGTTCAAAAATCGAGTCCTATTCGATTTTCTACTACTAACGTTCTCGTTATATTAAAAATTAAAATCTACAGAAAGGTAATAGATAAAACGTGCTAAACGTTTCATTTATTATGGTGTTTTATTTATTATTTTTTGGTTAATTTTTTGAGAAAAAAGTTTCTACTCCGTTAAACCATTAGAGCTTATTATTCATTTAATACAAAAATAATTTTAAAATACCTGATAATCTTGAACAGGAGATTATAAATACACAATATGATGTTAAAATCAGATACGATTATAAACAGGAAGAGGTCTAGACCGCATAGTGTAAGGGTTAAAACAAGAGACGGTTTTAACTGAACCAATAAATACACCGGGTGTTGCAATATCTGTCGGGCGCAGCGAGTGCAGTCCATTTGCATAGAGAGTAAAGAGAATATTTTGAACCGGCCTTCGTTGGAATTTAATAAGAATTTCTTCGTGTTGAATTGCGTCACAAAATAATGAAGGCCTCGCTACTCTAGCCGGGATTACGTGATTAAAAACATAAGCAGTATTTTCCTACACGTTAATAAAATTGATTGTTAAAAAAAATTGCCTTGTTTCTATAGCTGGCAGATCTAAAAGGACACAATTTTGGCAATCCGTGCACTCTGCTTACCACATAACGGACATGACGTGATGACGTTATGTGAATAGTTAAGTTTACCATTTTTTACACTTATGAGCTATCCACATGTGGTGGTACATACATGTCAACGGGTCCCGTGTAAACTTATTTATCAACTATGAATATCGTAAAGGAAAAAAATGGTTTCTATTTCTTTTATTTGTAAATATTGGAACAATGGTTTCCATGATGTTTACAGTCAATTAGGGAATTTCAAACAATACTGCAACAAACAGTATTTTTGGTAGAATACGATCATAATACTTTTATTACAAGAGTTCAACCGTTTATTTTGGGGAAAGAAAACATACGTGCTTTAATAGTTTATCGCGACTTTGGTTCAGTGAAATATGGAAATGTTTACAAAACCCTCTGTTGTTTGAACAGCGCCGAGATAAAATATATATTTTTGGTTGCTGCAATCTTAATAAAGTAAGATAACTATTAAGAAATTAAGAACTGTTTATTTCAAACAATCGCTTTAATTACTATCATTCTTATCCAAACGGCCAAAGAATGAACACTCTGCTAGTATCTGTGTTTCCAGAGATGCATATGATCTAGGACCCTTCAAAGCAACCGTACATAAGATATAAGGTTATACTAGCCGTGCTTGATCCATCTGAGGACATATCAGTGCTTTGAGGCGCGATCTGGATGTAACGCTAGCCTATCATAAAAAAATGTAAATGTTACTTCTTTTTTGTTTTATTTCTTATGTTTTTATCTATTTTTTATTCGGTTTTTTTTTGGTACGGTCGCATGTTGAAGAACGAAAAACAAAAATGTGCGCTAAAGAAAACCAGACATTCTTGGAAAAAGGTGTTTGGCTCTTCGGTTCGAAGAAATATTTTATTGTGTTCACGAACAATACTAAAAATGCGTTTTTTTAATAATAATAATAATCTTTATTCGCACAAAACACGGCTCATATAGGATGGTTGGAAGTCTTATCTATAGATGCTCACGCGTGTTTTACCGAGCCAGTCGGTAGGCAAATTTATCGATAACAAGCTAAAGTCTTTCTAAAATATACAACAATGTCCAAAATAAAGTCAACAATGAATACATTCGCATTAAAATTAAAACAACAAATAAAATCCAATAACACTTGATATAAATATATTGGAATCAATTACTCCCACAAAACATTTATTGGCAGATAGTCCCGCTTACAATTCAGTGGCTAGACGCCCCAAATGTCCATTACGGCTGAATTTTATGAAATTCCCTGTACTGTAGAAACATTTATCCAGCAATACTCTCAAAATAAAGGCATTGTACTATCCGATAGGCAACATTTTGACTTTATGTGTTAATAGGTTAGATAGTTCTATGCACATAACATAAGGGTTTCTTGAGAAGCATTTTGTTGTTGATACTGGTCTCTCTAATTTATACGTATAATATTTCATATAATATTTCGTTTCGAATAGCTTTTTGGGTTTATTAGCGAATATAAGCGATTCCATTATGTATATTGATGGAAGTGTAAGTTTATTTAAACAAGCAATCGATATTACTATATAATATCAATTGTTAATTTAACTTTAAAAAAATCGACTTCGTATGTTTTAATTGTTGAAAGCATACAGTTCTATTTTATCCCAATTATACACTTATACATTATGGAAACTAAATATCAATCATGCTTTATCGTTATTATACATACTCAAAGTTCAATTACACCCTATCCAAAGATCATGTTGTCCTCTCGCCCATGTTACCGAATAACGTCGTTACCGACGGATAATAGCCGAGTGATGTTGGCAAATGGGAGATATCGCTCAAATTAGCATTCATGAGCCACGTCCGACTACGTAAATAACAAGCAATATATACATCTGATGCTTAGACATGGACATAGTCGATAGAGACGAAAAATTTTTTCACAGTGTTTACGAAAATTCGTGATACAAAATGTTTGTGATAATTATCAGGTTTAACACTTTTTTTCTAAATGTTGTTACCTAATTTCTATCCTTTTCTCATAATAGTGTTATTACAATAATTCTAGGGCTTTATTACTATTTTATAATGAACGTGACATTGTTATTATAAAAAGAGTTTAGAATATAAATAATAAAATTAATAATATCTGTCATTAAATAATAAACTGCTATAATTAAAGGCAATATCAATTAATATCTATTTAAAACGGGTTATTGTAAGCCTGTAGCTGACTAGGTATTCGGTTCAATTAGTTGCCTTGCTAGTATAAGAATACATATATAACTTATATGGTCTTGGAAGGTGTTTTTATCAAATTTGTGAAGCAAATACAGGAAGCTATTCACATTAAATTTGTCGTAAAATGTTATACAAAATGAAACACTTTTCCTTTCGGCTAATAATAGTTTGTTAAGCATAAGTATTTGTTCAGGCTGGGTGTAAATTTGTTCTATACAATCACATGTTTATATTTATGTATATATGTAGTTAATCGGCCGTCTGTTTTCCATAACACTCTTTTAATGCTTACTTTGGAATTCTTCCATTTAAAATATATATAGTTCAATAAAAATAAACCGTTACTATAATTTGCAAATATATGTACAAATGTATTTTTTGCAATGGCAATGCAAAATAATTTAAAAAAATGCTTGTATTAATATTATTTTCCGTGTTTGCTTGCGCGCTTGCTTGCTTGCGAAGCTGTTTGTTTATCACCTTTCTAAATCAAGTCTCAACATGTTAATTAAGTAAAAAGAATATGTTAAGTATATTTGCTTGATTTCTTCCACGACATTCATCAACGTCAATAATGTGTGCAACCGCAAACATCTTTTGCGGTGTCTAAATAAATAATCTAATAGAAGTATGAATATTTTCCACAGATTAATATGCTAAGCACGCCACTTGTCTCGGAGCGAGATCCAGGCAATTTTCTCCGCATAAGACACTTGTTCTACGAACAAGAAACGAGCTCAGCACAAAGTGCCTACTAAAATAAAATGTGATTTAAACAAGTAGGCGACTCGACGGCTGTTACAATGACACATGCCATACATTTTTCTTAAATTCATTTGTAGAATTCGCTCGAAACACTTCGAACGGGGAATTTTCAAATATGTAAGCGAAACGGGATTTTACGGTTCACATTTGTTCTTTCAATAACCGGAATTTTACGAGGCGATGATTGGTTAAAAGATATTATGTACGAGTAAGTACATGTGGCCTTAACCCTTTGCATTCTGTGAGGAGATCCTTTTCCAATAGTGGAATGATAGAAGGGTTAATTATGACGATGATGCTCTAACTATAATTATAAAGTACATATATAAATTTATCAGTGACGATGAATGTCTTTACGTACGAACACTAATATATTTTAAAATTACCTTATCTGTTTGCTTTGACTGCCTCTTTGGTTGAGCGTTGCAAGCGCGACTGCCGATCGGGAGGTCCTGAGTTTACATCCCGAGTCGGGTGCAAGGTGTCTGGAATTGCGCTCGGTGTATGGCAATAGGCTCACCACCTCTTCCATGGGACTTAAACGTAAGCGGTAAAACATGGGAGTATACTATGCTCCTCTGCTTACCCCTTCGGGGAATCACCAGTAGCCCTAATATACTAGAATAAGTCGGGATTTATATTATACATTATTTGAAACCCTAAAAGCTTCACGCTAAGGGAAGTTATCATCTACATAAATATTTGATGAAATACTCCTCAGTGTTATCCTTAATAACAACTGCAAAGAAAAATTTTATTGTACAGACGGGAATAAATAGGCCTCGGTAAGGCATTCAGTGTTATTACGCATTACTTTATTCTTTAATGTCGTAGTGCCTGCCTTGTTTCCAAGTAATGTCGGCAGTTAGTTCTGCTTGGCTGTTAATATTAGATAATGCTGAGATATACTGAACTCCCATTAATATCATTATTATATCGTAGTTTTATATTAATATTAAAGTATAAATAAATGAATAAGTCAATGACCTAATGAATGAATGTATGAACGAGTGAAAGAATGAGTTAATGAATGAACGGATAAACGAATGAAAGAATTAACGAATGAATTAATGAATGAGTACATAAGCCTGTAGTATGACTTAGATAGGTTTAACTAACAACATCTGGGACAAAATATAAAGGCGGTAGGGTGTGCATTCATTGTCACAAAATACTTACTGGTAGGTGCCAAACGGCCAAGCGGTACAGTTGCCAAGTCCACGGCCGCAGTAACAGACCTTGCTACCTGATACTCTGGAACGCTTCCACAAACCGATACTCATTAAAGCACATGGTATTTAATTACATGTCACACCCTACCAGCACTGACCACATTTTTGTTTATCCATTTTTGTGCAAGATCGTACTTAATTTCCAGTCAATACTTGGTTATAGAGAGGACGTCTGTTCAAACAAGTAAAAAAAAATATAAAGGAAATAACATCTCGCCTATACTATATGTTACCACGGCGGTTGACCACGTTTCACCAGTAAAAAATGAAACTTCAGTGTGTAAAAGAAAATAAATTCATGTATTAAACTAATTAGTATGAATACTAATTCTCTAGCCTATTTCACAAAAGTGATATCGCATCTAGCAATAAAATGCAGGATATAAAGTGAGATGTTCAAAGCTCAAAGGCATAGTTCAGTGGAAATTCCCACGAGCGTACTTACAATGTAGTATAGATAAAATGGCTCCAAAATATAATTTGTAATAAGAAACCTGTTTTACGACCGTCGGCTAACGGAGAGCGAGATTGTTTTCATTATTTACTCTTTACTACGCCTATTAGATTACTCCATAAAGTGGCATATGGTTAAAAACGTTAACTGAATATTAAATTCAATTGATTTAATTTTAAAAAAGTAACATCACGCCTGTTTTCTCCGAAGGGGTGCACAAAGGAGAGTTATATACTCAGACGATTCACCAATTACGTTTATGTTCCATATGGAATAGTTGAGCGTATTGCCACACCGGACACAGATCCTGACTCCGAGCGACTAATAGAAATTTCTACTAGACAATCTAAGTCAGGAAGTTCAATACTAGCCGGGATTCGAACCCAGGACACCTCGATCAGCAGTCGCTTTTGCAAGCAGATATTTTTGCTTTTAAATTGTTAAAATAAATAAAAACACATTATTCAAATAAAAGATATTACGTGTATCGAATAAAATTAATGCAAATATTAACAGAGGAACATGTATTTTACTTTAAATCGTAATGTATTATACTTTAAATATTAACAGAGAAATATACCAGACTTGTAGTTTCACATGTTCTCGTTGGTAGTGGGACATATCAATAAAATCTCGTGATATCTCACCCCTCACTACTTTATTACATTTCTCAGTAGGTGCTAACTTTAACAGTTGCTCGTACGTATGGAAATCAGGTATGATATATAATTGATATATTTATTATGATTTTCGCTGGAATTGAAAATGCCGGGACATTTTATGGCGCAAAAGTGATATTCGTTTATATAGTGACATTTCGCTGGTACCAAGTACGAAAGACTTTTATCTAATTTAAGTATGACATTAGTATAATTCAATCCTTAGATTCGAATTTCTTTTTAGATATACATATCTTTATTTTTAGATAAGTATACGTATCTTTTTTAAATATTAGTAAAATACACTTGTCTTTTTATATATACAAGTGTATTCTATAAATCATCCTAAACACTAAGTATGTGTTCAATCGTAGCACAATATTTTATAAGAAAAATAGAAGTCGTTATATAATGTGAATAGCAAAATTTATTTACTGGCTGACCTCCTAAATTTTCGCAACGCTCTTTCATAGAAGCTGAACAGGAAAAATTTCCAACAGTAACCGACACTTCGACGATCGAACAAAAGCGAATGTTTATAATGACGATAACAACATTGTTGTTTAACATAAAAAAATAATTGAATACCCGATAAAAGAATTCTGATGTACAAAAGATTTCCGAGTCTTTTAAGAATAAAAACTATTATTTTTCCATTTCTGATGTAATAGATGCTGCGGAATTCTCATTGTCATTCAGTCGTTGTCATAAAATAAAAAAAGAAAGAAAGAAAGAAACGGAACGTCCCCGACAACGAAGTGAAACTTGACACAATTTTGCAAAAAATGCAGTCTTTTCCGAATCATCCGCCGTTCGTAATTATCATTTCAATGCTTAGGAAAATTGCAATGTACACGAGTCGTTTGTTTAGCGCTGGAAACTTTTTAAAATAAACGTTAAACGATGCAAAATTCCAACATTTATTCCGCGCCGTTGCTTTTGCACCTACACGTTCTGTATTAACAACAGAGAGAGGAAACGTTAAAATGATAATGTAAAACAATATACTGACTGCCTCGGTGACCGAGTGGCTGCAAGCGCGACTGCCGATCGGAAGTTCCTGGGTTCAAATCCCGGGTCGGGTGCTATTGGATTGTTCTAATTTAAAATTTCTAGTAGTGACTCGGAGTCTGGAATTGTGCCCGGTGTATGGCAATACGCTCACCACCTATTCCATGGGATTTAAACGTAACTGGTGAAACGTGGGAGTGTACTACACTTCTCTGCCTATCCCTTTGGGGATTACAGGCGTGATATAACGTAAAACAATATATATTCATATATAAACCGTGTAGACCGTGTCACTATTACGAAACGGTCTGTGCTAGTAACGCGTCTGGATAAGTTATGCACTTTGATAATAGCCAAATTTCGAGCAGGCAGTGGTACAACAGAACAATGTAACTACAAAATTAAAAACAATTCACAGTTCTCTATTTTCAAAAATTTTATTCTCGGTGTTGTTAATACAAAATCATTCATATAAATCACAGAGGGCTGTAAAACCAGTTTCAGTATTTGTTGAACGATGGAGTTAAGTTTACGTTTCAGAAGTGCAATTTGCAGTTGAATTACAACGGCGACTCGCTGTTAAATTAACAAAGGCGTTTCGTTCGACGGTAGCTTCTACATTGAGAAGTTGCTGAGCGTGCTACTGAGTCCGTATTTATTTCCACGCAATTTCCGCGATCACAACTTTCATTAGAAAAGCACAGGGTGAGAGCATTAAGGCTACTTGTTCAAGCAACGTTTTGGGGTGTTCAGACAATTTTGATACATCAGTATTTTCTTTGTAGCTGATTTCTTCTTCAATTTAATTTTAGGAAATTAGTGATTTTAGTTCAGATATTAAAATGTCTTTGTAAAATTCCTTTGTGCTTTCACTTTTAATATAATGTCTTTATAATCTGTTATTAAAACGTAGTCAAATTTCTACCTTATATCCAAATTTCTAGCTTACATTATTTTAAAATTTTGCTTTAAAATGTTAGTTTTCGTCTATGCAATGCTGAAAAATGTCACCGTGTGTAGCAACCTTAACTGAAAGTTTGATAGCGTCTCAGGCGTGGTGGAACCAACGCGATCAGTCCGCCCCATTCAATGCTTGCATTTTATTTATGCGTTTTTGGTTAATAAAAGTTACCCTTACCCACATACAAGTTTGAACATTCGACTTTTAAAAAGACCTGCATTATTCCTCTGAAGTTGGAATTTGAACTGTATTCCGTTACAATAACTTTTAGATTTCTTTGCAGTAAGGTGCAACCCCGGAGAGTCTTGTTTTGTTTTTCCATTTTACATTGTACAATGAGTAAATAATTGTACGTAAACATTTTTCCTAAAGTTTAGCATCATACCATATCTTATAAAGATGTTTAAATTTCTAAAAAGCGAAAAAAACCTTATATCATGTCTGTAGTCCCCGAAGAGGTAGGCAGAGGAGTGTAGTACACTCCCACGGTTCACCAGTTACGTTTAAGTCGCATGGAATATGTGGTGAGCCTATTGCCGTACACCGGGCACTGATCCAGAGTCCGAGTCACTACTAGAAGCCCTATATTAGAAAAATTAAATAGTACACGACCCGGGATTTGAACCCAGAACCTCCCGATCGGCAGTCGCGCTTGCAACCACTCGACCAACGAGGCAGTGAAGTGTTTAAATTTCTATTTTAAAATTATTTGACTTTATTGAAAGTACCTCGTAAACAGATAATTTGATAGTATTTAGAATATAAGAAACTAATTTACTTAAATTAAAAAAGCAATTTTATGTTCTTTAGAACGTTTGAAAACTGCTATCCCATACTTGACCAAAATGGCAGACAAGTAGTGGTTGTGTACTGTACCCCTCTGTCTACCCTTTCAGGGATTACAGGCGAGAAATTATGTTTTTTTAGTTATACTAACAAACGGGCTAAATTACCCTTTAATAGATTTCCGAGTCACAAATTCGTGGATAAATATTGGGTTACCCTTAAATAAATATCAGCGTACGACATTCTGAAACAACTTATTATATCATCACCCAATTCCGAATAACTCTTTTTAACTGTCTCTGTAACACTGAAATCAGTTTTCTTTGAAGTTCTATTTTATCTAATAAACTAAATATTGCAAATTACGAGTAGATATCCATTAGCAGACTAACTAAATCTAAAGGAAAATTGGGCTTGTTTCTCGAATATTCTTAGATTCTTGTTTGAAATTTATTTCTGTAGAATATTATCTATATCTTCGTTGTTCTAAAACTTTGTGGTAGTGCTGTAAATAGATAATTTTAGGTACTCATTTACTTTTACAGTCCTATTATTGACATATTCGAAGGGGTACCAAGTAAAACATCAACGGTCCGTTCGATTGTGTTCTTCGAAATCACGATCGCAGCGTGTTACAAAAGTCGTGTGGCCTTTTATGACGAGTCTATTCCATGACCAGCGTAAGCCTTAACCTAAAACCGTACTTAGTACAATACAATAAGGGTGTTGAGAGTGAAAAATATAGGCCAAAGGTCCGTAAGCCCCGCTGGGCCGATGTAGGTGGTTACCTCGACGTCAGATTGAGATATCGAAGAGGTCAAGTTTGGCACGCGAACGAATACATGCGACTTTTTTGCGGACGGTATTGTTCATGTTGCCTTTTGGCGGAATCACGTTCCGGGTACAGCGTGCGAATCTTATTAGTAAGTATTGTCGCATCTATGTAAAATATACGAAAGCAAACATTTTAAATCGACTAGAAAAAATAATAAAATAATAAATAATAATAATATAATCCATGAATCACATAAATTAGTTCAAGATAATTTTATAATGCTAGTTCGTAAGTTAATTGAAAGCAAAAGTTTTATCTTAATAGTTATTAAATTAGCGCGTTTAAAATATATTCATGCTATTGTTTCAAGATCGTTGTTTTCGAACAAATTTATTTGACTATAGTTTTGAAAGTAATGATACTTTTGCGTGTTACCTTCGGCCCGTGTTACTGAGTATACCGTTAGGTTTCGCGGTCTCATCACACTGTTGATGAAACAAAAGTTCTACATAATATCAGTTAATTTAAAGTGTAACATGGCGCATGTAATCCCCGAGGGGGTAGACAGAGGAGTGTTGCACGCTTCCACGTTTCACCAGTTACGTTTAAGCTTTATGGAATTATTGGAGAGCCTATTTTCATACACCGGGCACAGATCCAGACTCCTAATCACTACTAGAAATTCTAAATTAGAAAAATCTAATTGTACCCGACCCGGGATTTGAACCAAGACCTCAAGATCGTGAGTCGCGCTTGCAACCACTCGACCAGCGAGTCAAATTAATTTAATTTATTTGTACTTTTACCCTTGTAGCCCTATATTAGAACCCTCTATCGCTTCATTATAGGTAAATTAAAAATAGGTACTGTTATAAAATTTCTATTCCAAAGTTCTAATGCTTGCATTACTCTCAGTAAAAAAATTTCGACAAATAGAAAGGAATGCAATCATAATATTATGCATTCCATTTTGTTCCAAATATGCTTTTTCTCATTGAACAATTGTTCGGTATGGTCCGGAGTTGCGGTAACCATTAACCACCAGGTGGTCTGAGAGCTCATTTCATGACATAAAAATTGAAAATAGTTGCTGTCCTTTGTTGTTTGAATTTTTGTTTACAATATTTATGCTTTACATGTACATACACACTTACTTTACATACACACTTTACATACACACTTACTGCATTGGGGTTTATTAATGTATTGAGTTATTTGGTCCTCGTTGTTAATTTAAATATAGGTTAGAAACGGACGGCCTAATGTATTTTCTGTCGTAATTAACTAAGTATGTTACTAATGTTGATTTTGCGCTAACATCGCTGAACACAATATGAAACGAAAAACGATATTTCAACCATTCCGCAGTACTGTTCGCAGCGAAATCTTTTCGACCGTTCCTCCACGTTTGCAAAACAAGCCCATTGATATGCGCATGATAGAGATGTAAGTGAGAACCGAAAGCATACACCAATAAGCTGAGCTCCAGCTCCGACCTTATTCAGTAAGACAGTACACGGTATTCGTGACTTACATTCTGTATTCGATACGTATTGCACAAATCCGAACAGACTGTGTCTGTTCATTGTGCTCTTTAGCACAAATGTTAAAAGCGAAAACTTCATTTGTTTAAATATTTGATAAAAACCGCTGTGTGACTATTTTTATTTGTATTTTGTTCAAAATCGAGATAAAGAACACCATTAACATTAGAGGAGTGGAGATGAATATTACAGGATTTATAAATAGGAAGGACGAATGCTTACCAATCGAAGGAAAATCTTCTCTGTATTCTTATAGAAGGACAACTTTTTACCAACGGGATTAATATTTTGATTACTTCTCTAATGGTTTCAAGGAGCTGTAGTTTTTGTGCGCAGTGATGGAGTCGCGGGAACGAGACTAGTTCAGTATAAAACAATTCTCGGACAAAGGTTCTGGCCACGAGCGAGTAACAAAGGAACAATGCCGTCTACGGGAGATTCCTTTGCTTCATTTCGACTGGACAGCCCAGTGGGTCTCCGCACGTTACGTTTTTACGCTGAGAATTGAATCGATACAACTATATTCAATTTGGCCGACGTGCCGCGGGCCCGCATTGTTTGGACATTATAATATTTCTTGCGCTAACAATGTATCTGCGACAATGTGCGAATACATTACTATGTTGCTTACGACTTTTTCAACTTCGAAGGCAGTGTCAGATGCAGTCGCAATCAATTTTCTGCAAGAAATGTCTTTAACTGTTATTACGGGACTATGAAGTGATTGATTTACATTTTGTTAGAAAAATCCTTCAACATAATACAAAGAAATGGAAACGTATTTCCGGAGCAACCTCTCCTTAAATTTACCGAAAATCTATTTCATTAACTCGATTCGGTACTGATCCGTTTCTGTCGTTTTCCGCATTGTAACAGTTCAACTGAATCACTGTAGACGCAACAATTGTCAGAAAATAGAGGTGAATTGGCACATTTAGCTTCGACTTTATGGTTGGCAATCAGTACCACTGGCCAATATCCCGCAGGGTCCTACAATAGTGACGAATCTATTTTGCGAGATGTACAAAAGGCTTAGTCAGCTTGGCTGCAGGCCACCCGCAAATAAAACCCAACGTAAAACAGCATTGTGTGATGACAGCCAATGTTAGGTCAACCTCCTCTGAGAACTCGGTTCAGTGCAACGTATTGAAATGTTTAAAATACCGAAATGTGTATAAAAATAACATTAATATGACAAACTGTTAGGAAGAAAGCAATTTGTTTGCATTTTTACTCCCCAGTAAAATATGAGCCAGCAGAACACTGCGTAAATAAAAATCGCATTACTTAGCGATGTTGACTTGTGCATTTACTACTGTAAATGAGTCTCTGTGGTGCATACGTTGTGAAGATGATCGTATAAACAAGCGGCGCTGCGGACGAAGCCGGATATCTATTACAATGCAAATTTGCCCTCGCAGTCACAATGAACGAGTTTCCTGACTGTCGTGCTAACTTTTTGTTCAGTTCCCAAACCGAAATTGGACTATGACCGACTTTTGTCAGAAACAACGTTATCTCGGTCTTGATGACCGCACCAACTAAATATGGAACTTTATATATGGAAATTGGCATTTCTATAGATATATGAACATAGAAATGACATAAATCTGCAGAATTTTCAACAACAGCCGAAAATGTAAAATATAGTTCTTGTAGCAAAAAAAATAACGAGTCACAAGAAAAAGATTTGGTCTCCATTGAACAATACGTACTACTGTGGAATAAAGATTTAGTGAAGAAATAATTAAAAAATATTTTCATTATATCTCCATTCCAGGTCCTTATAGAGTAGACAGAGAGAACCGAATTCTCAATATCTTACTGAAATGTTTCAGATACATTCATCACTCACTCCATACATACATATAGTGATGGCATATAAATATTTCGCGTGGAACGATCAACAAATTAACTAATTACTTCCATTACCAATCGCCACAGCAAGTACTTACATTGTATATGGAACATCAATAACGGTATCACGGGAGACAAAATTTAATTGCGTCGTTATGTAGCCGACCGGACGTCAAACAATGATCAATATTGACTAAACTCTTAATAAACGCTAATGGACGCCGCCGTAACGAGCGTACGGGAACATTGTGATGCTTTTAAATAATATTTATAAATGGTATTAAAATGTCCTGATTAATCGATGGACATCACACGACACGAAAAATATTTTTATGCCTCATTAATTTCATAATGTTCTCTCTTACGTTCCACTATGACATACAATTTAGCATCGTCAGACCTAACAGCCGTAGTGTACGAGTACGTGCAGACTCATGTATCATGTGTGAAAGTTTATATGCTAAAATTATGTATGTACGTAGATTTATTAATATTGCTAATACTTTCTGATTATTTAGATACGTGTTGTATAGCCTCGTGTTAAATGGCAAATGATGTTAGATGGCATGTCAAATGGCAAACGATCGATCACATTGGGTGTGATCGTATAATGTATTAGACGGGTAATATTTCACTAATGTTTAGAATTCAAATAATTTGTTGTATTATGAATGTCGATACTGATTATGCAAATAACCTTCCGTTTTTGTCCTAAATGTACGTGAGCATGGATTTCTTTTACCGATCTATCCAGGTTATTTTGATTCTGCCAAGTATCTGGTGGATCGTGGGTGTGTATTGCTCCCATCTGCCTAATTACCAAACCCCTTCTCCTCCTCCTCCTTCGGGATGAATTTGAGGTTACACTGAATAACCACTTAGCTATCACTGCTGATTGTTCATACGAGTATATGCTGATGATATTGATATATATTATATGTGAGATAAAATTATAACGAAATATATATGTATTATGGCAACTTATTCGTTTATATATTGTTTTGCGCTATATGTAGCTGCTTAATACTGTCAGCGTGTTATACTCGTAGTTACGCGAGCGAAATATTGTGTTTATTAAATCAAGTCGGACCACACAGAACCATCTGTGGCCGTACTCGCGGTAATAGACATTACATAGGTACGTTTGACTCGTGTTAGTATCTTCTTATGTAATATTCTTACATTAGCAGGCATAACATTAGCAGGCATAACAAAGGCATAGCGAACCTAATGCCTAGTGGCATTCTCCACCAGTCAACCCTTGAGGAATACTAATACATGAAAAGTAAAAATTCTTCATTATTATTATTTAAAAAAATATATTATAATAACTTAACCCGCGGTCAACAATCATTTTTACTGACCACTGTGTCAATGAGTCAGTCAATAGCCATGTTCTAAATATACCTCTAACACACAAGAATGAAAAGAGTATTACATTTATTTTTATAGCCTTGTCCATGAAACTTCTACATCTCTCTGACCATTGATAAGATTAATTTAATAAGGCGACCAAACACATAATTCCCATCCGATCGTGTCATCGACGACTGTTTAAGTGTAAACTGCTGTTTTCGTGATAAAACGTCTCGTTTAAATAATTTAGCACGGCGTTCGAAAATAAACGGTTTCAACATATCCTTACATAAAGATAAAATTATACGATGCTATTAATAGCTTGATCATATATTCATATATTTTATTATTATATCATCACACCAGGTCTGTAAGGGATCTTCTAGGACGGATACCACTTGTGTAGGATTTTACCTCACTAAAACCTTTCGGTGGCTTTAGTCTGCACTAATAGGAAGACTCCGGTATCTCTATTGGAACGTACCCGTGCTCTCCTAGGGCGATGCACCTACAGGCCCCACACCCGGGAGAGGTACAATGCCTCATCCCATGCCTTCCGGTTCTAACGAGGATGTGAAGCCACATATACCGTCGTCCTTCCCAGTATCGCCGGCTGAACGATTCGAGTTTACTCTAGGCACTAGAAACCCCGGAAGAGCCTTTGTAGTTGCCTGTTACAATAGGCAGAAATACCGTAGCTCATATTCTGGTTTCAAGCTATAGGAATATTTCCCTAATGACCTGGCGTGATGATATGATGATGCAAATTCACAGCCGCTAAATGGTAGTTTTTATTGTAGTCAAGATAGCCTTAAATTCCAACATTGGAATCTTATTTACATTCTATAACTTTGAGCATTTATTAAGGTATCAACCTAAGTGATAGCTGTGGAGTTCGTTTCATTTTGCTATTATTCAAAAATATTCATGAATTATAAACAATGAACGGACGACACGCTAAATGAGCAAGAAAAGTAAGACGGTATATTGTTAAAGACTTTAACACTTTTTGTGGGAGTGGCACGAAACTTATATACCAATTATGTATTTCTCCTATTTATTTATGTAATGAAATACGGAATCTGAATAACTAATGTTTTCTTGTATGAACACAGTTATACATGTAGAAGAAGCACGTTAAGTCTCTGAGGATAGAGATATTTGACATTCGATGAATCCTGCCTTCTTCGGAACGGACTTGGTATCATCGGCAGTGAGAGAAAAAGAGTAGTACCGCCTTTTATGTTATACGTCCCACCTAATAGAGGAGGAGAGCTATTGATATACAACGGGCACAAATCCAGACTCAGCGATACTCCTTAGGTACGTTACGGAAATTTCTAAAATTTCAAGTTAGAAGATCCCAATAATACGTTGCCCGACCAGTTGATCAAATTCTGGATCTTCCGTTCAGCAGTCGCGCTACCAAACATTAGACCAACAAGGCAGTTGACGTAATTGGCGTGACGACATAATAAAAATATTAATTTAAATAACAATTATGTACAGTCTATATTTTTTTACCTCTGTACACAACACACATTTAAAATGTTTATTTACAAACCAGTGCAATAAAATTAAAATCTCGCATATCAATGAGATCATTATGTTAACAAGGGTGTTGAATATTAAAACAAGTGCTTTAGCACCTTATTATAATTTAAATGCCGCGAAATGAACACCTCTCGTTGCCAAAACAATACAAGAGTCATAGCCATGGACATCTTTATTGCGGTGTTAAATTAAGTGTCCCAGTTTGGGTCAATAAAGTTACCTAACGCATGTATATAAAATTTTTTGATCGTGCTGTTGTATCAAGTGATAATTATGTTATAAATATTGACAAACAAATATGGGGATCGATTTTAAGTCTTCTTTCTAGAAATTTCCACATCGATGCAATCTTAATTGCCATTCAATTTAAATCTGCCGATTTTGAAAACGATTCACGGATATATACTTACAGATGATGGTAAGAGTGTGGAAAATCAAGAGTATTATATCAATATAGTTCTCCCTGAATAAATACATCAATACAATCCTTAGTCCATTCCTGAACTTTTAAGGAAGGTCGGAAATACTGCATCTGGCTGTGTTCTAATCCGGCTTCACGAAGACACAAACGAAGCGTTATGTCAGAAGTTTCGAAAGAACTTTAAAGGCCTTGGAAGTTTGACGACATAAGGATATATGTTACATAATTATAACAAAAAGAGCTGACGTCTTACCGTATAATTTGAAGATCGATGTAAATGTGCCACCAGGAAACATACAGAGAAAAGTTCAGGTCTGTTGATAGATGGACATAAAGTTTCATCAACAATGTTTATATTGAGAGTAAGGAAATTCTCCGCCATGGAGAAGGACTATGGATGGGTCTGAAACTAGTTGAGATATCCCGGAAAATCCATGTGAGTCCATAGGAACAATTAGAAAAAATACTTATATTGAAACCTGAAGTAGAAACAAGTCTGATTTTTACAACTTTTGAGTTTTATATGCGTTTAACAGAAATATTTCTTAGAAGTTAGTTGAATCTAAGATTCCATAAAGAACAAATAATCTTTTCATCTATTTTTGTCCGTAATCCGACATACTTTACTTTAAGAACCAAGTGGTTTGGTTCCAAAATATAGTTAGAATATCGTTACTTGCACAGTTATAACTATTATTACCATATTCTGAAATATTTATAAATATGAAGCAGTTCGTCTATGTATGAATAATTTTCAAGTTGGCAATAGTGCAAAGGACACCGAAAGAAATTCTGTTCAATAGTTAATATCATTCGCATGCATACGTCGAGAGCGTTCGCATTCAATTTTAAATTCAGCGCATTTCACGTAAGGTTCAATTTGCAATGTTAATGCAGTATCTGACGCCGTTTTTAACGTCAGTTTGGAGAAGTGTGAATAATCATTGGAGTACTTAGCAACTGCAGTAGTAAGACACTAGTCTTACTTTGCGCGGAGATAGTCAAAAGTGATCTTTAAGTGAGTGTAGTCCGATGTACCTTAAATACTTCAAAATAATTTTCTTTTTAAAAAGTAACAACAAATTTACTACGGTGGAACAACAAAAATTTTTGCGCCGCATAATTCAATTGAAATAACGGAACTAAATGACCTGAAGTTCTTTTAGATCAGTGTTTAACTCCGTATCGTGATTGTTATATAAGGATTATTTAAACATAATAATTTTTATGAAAAGCTAAGAAATCTTAGGAACAGATGGACTTTAGCAAATCCGCAAATTTTTTTCGAAAATCTTTAGGCTATCTATACGCTACTGATGGAGGTTTTATAAGTAATGTTTTATTCATCTATTCTACAGAGACGCAACGTGTTGGAGCTATTGATATAGAAAACATGCACACACGACGTAACGAAAGAGAAAAAGATACTATTTTTGAAAGTGGCTATCTGGCAAGTCTCTTAAGCTGTGTGAATGAGATTTCACAGACAGCTTGTTAAGTATAAAGGCAATATACTTCCTCTGAGGATTCTTTATCCGAATAGCTGTTATAATAAAGCAATAACTTAAGGAATCTGTCATAACACATTATATTTAAATATTACAAGCGAGATTATTGCGATTTAAGTCGACAACGAGATATTACGGCGTGGTAAAGGGTAAATCCCCATTTCCTATAAGCGCAACTCACTTGAAATACCTGAAATATATTTTATTCCTTTATCGAACACCCTATTGGTTAAAGAAATCTTATAGTATCATTGTCTTTAATTCATAACTTTATGTTTTACGGTTTGATGCTATTTTGTTTTAACATTTGTTTGTACATCTACATAGGTATTCTTATCACACACAAAATTTGGATGTTTTGTATAAAAAAACGCCTCAGGAAATTGAAGACAACTGGAGCAAAACTTAACCAATATAGTCCAGCTTTTGACGCAGTAGAATGCAGAGCTAACACAGAATCAGTATTGCATTCAGATGAAACAACAAAAGAAAATGTGTAAGAACTATAAATATTTCATTGACATTATCAGTTGTATATCCTGAACCAAATTAGTAGTTAAACAATAAAAGTCCTAATAAATAAAGCTGACGTCGTATAACAAGTTACTTTTCAGCCCGCGACGTTGACGAGAGGCGTATTGGGGTTGTAAAAGTTTTTATTACATAAAGAAACAACGATGGAGCATGAGTCGGGTTTTGTGAGGAATGTTTCATGGTTCCGTAATAAAGAGGTGTATTATTTGAAAGTTATATATTTATGATTAATAATGATATTACAACTGTAAAATGAAAGTTACCGAATGGCCTTTACATCTAATTCCGACGGTATTTTATTGTATTTTTATGCCAATGTCCAAAATGCAACATGGTTGTTACGGAAAAGGACCCTGTTGGGAAGCCCTACGTCCAGCAGTGGACTGAGACAGGCCA
This sequence comes from Croniades pieria auraria, assembly GCA_018248815.1. NCBI lineage: Eukaryota > Metazoa > Arthropoda > Insecta > Lepidoptera > Hesperiidae > Croniades > Croniades pieria. The sequence continues at coordinate 23,241 of DWJK01000104.1, forward strand.
ACGATGATATATCAATACGTACAACCGTTCTTCCCTTTTAAACAACTGCGAAAATAATCTATGTTTATTACATAAATACCGAGCTTACCAGCATTTTTTCAGAATACATCAACAACATTACCATTTTGCCGCAAGACAGTTCGAATGACGATAAGTACTAAAGACAATGCTAAATTCGCTGTCAATTTGTATAAAGCAGATAACGTTCATTAATGTTATGAATTAAAAGAAAAAGAAATATCTATCTATGATTAAAGTATTGGACTGTTGGACCGACGACCTTAAAAAGGCAGATGGTAGCGGCTGGATGAGATCTGCGGAGGATCGGGTGTTGTGGCACGCCTTGGAAAAGGCCTATGTCCAGCAGTGGAACGGTAAAGGCTGATGTGATGATGATGATGATGATGATTAAGGTATTTCGGATGATTTAAATTTTGATAGCGGTTTTGATTTGTGAAGTTTTAATCAGTATTAAACAAAAATTTAAAGTACTATCTTCATTCGAAATATTAAAAATATTGTGTAACACACAAACTGGGAAATATATTTTGAGATGAAAGTATAATGTATGCATGTCAACTTTGCGATTGGGTCTTCTCTTCAATAATGATGTGAGATGCCGTGCTTGTTTGATTTAATTAGTTGGCTTCTCAGGAATCTTACTGATTGGTTGTAGTTTGTATTATGGTGCATACCGTATAAAAGATTTATAACATTGCCCATGACAAGTTTATTGTTCCTCTATCGTGCTGTATTCAGTTATAATGAAACTTTAATTAAGTCTTGTTCCTTGTTAAAGATATTGGCCTCGTTTATGGTACTCCAAATCTTCTCAGAAGTTTTACGTCTTGAGGCCTTCAAATGCGTTTAATTTAATTGAAGTCTTGTACCATCGAATGAGATTGATTTTTGTTTTACGGTGTCCAATAATATGATATCCACGCAGGGTCTTGAATGGATGATGACTAATGACAAGTAATATTGAGTAGTTCTCCAAGTTACGTGGTTGGTCCGGATGTTAGGGTTAGGTAACAATTGTCAGAACTTGCCCTCAGATTTTAGACTTGACAAACTGTAGATGTTAGGGCCATCAAATCTCCCTGTTCGAAGCATTCCGCACTATTGCTTAATGAAATATCTTCCAAGCATTGACCAGATGTAGACACAAGCAGTAATATAACATAAGACATGAATTTGACTCTCTTCGGTAGACATCTAGATATCAGACTCTTCTTTAACTGCTAGAGGTTTGAAATGTACTTTAATACACTACTAATGTAACCAAAGTAATAAGTTAGAGGTCGAAATGAAGATCGGATGTTTTAAATTTCTTTAGACTTATGAAGTTGTCCAACTTTGATGTACCGATAATATCTGGAACCAATTGCTTCAGCTGCCAACCAGAGCACGAACATATTAAAAAATATTGACCACTAGCATTCACCTGCTGGCAACAACTGCTTCAAAGCTGCCTGCACTCTATCGGGTGTATCAAAAATTTTACTAGTTACATATGTTAATACTCCTTTCCTATTTAGATGTCATATTTACTATGAACATGTTGCAATGATAATTTATCATCAGTAGATTTTTTTTTGTAACATAAAAAAATGTAACATCACGCGTCTATTCCCTGTAAGGGTAGGCAGATCAGTGTAGAACAATCCCACGTTTCACTAATTATGTTTACGGCCCACTGTGGAATAGGTCTCGTCTCCAAACAATCATATTTAAATCAACATGCTTAAATTCACTACTACGCAAGCCTAGCTGTTTTATATCCAACTTAATAATATTTCTATGAGTAAGCAAAAAAAAGACGAAATCTGCTACAAATAGTTTCGGTAGCATCAGATGATCACATCAGCGGCAAAAAAGCTTTTACTTAACTTATCTGCGATCGCCATAAATTTTCGCAAAGGAGCCGCAAATTTTGACGGAGGTTTCATTAACCTTCAGCGGCTTACTCTTGAAAAACACAAACAATAAAACAATAAATGAAACTAACACAACAATGGCAGAACTATAAATCAGTTGGGACTATATAGAAGCCGTATAGATGAACTTGTGCGATCACCGGTTTATAGCGAGCAGCTATATGACGAAAGAACTTTTAACCGGATAAAGCGACGATAATTCTTATAAAGTTGAATGGATAGGGGGTCGTAGATGCAATGTAGATAGATTTTAATCTATTTCGGCTCACTGGATATCGTCTCAGTATTTATTATTCTGAGACAGAAATACCTCAACCAGCGTTTTTAGCTCTGGCGAAGCCGACTATTGCTCCGAGTCCTCTGAGTAAAGCTTCGTTGACCAACCAAATGTGTATAGGGAAAGAGAATTCGAGAAAGTGTACATTGCTTACGAAATACAACAGCTTCAAGTCCTTAACTCACAAATTTACAAAAGCCCGTATAATTTACAAGTATCATCAATTTAAAGTGATATGGCGTAAACAAAAGCATTCTGTTATTATAAAATATTCAATATGATTTCAAAATCAAAATTAAAGTTCGTTAAGTTAAAGAAGCTGTCAGGAATAATTAAATGATTGCTATATTCTATACGATGCTCGATATATATATAATATATTAATGTTTTTTTTTTGTTCTTGTCGTTTCGTTAAATTCTAAAAATATTTTCAATTTTAAATAAGAACATTTTGTTATAAATATATTTATACTATTTCATCGTTCGTCGCTTAACACCAAACGATGGTACAACTTAGTGAGACAGTTGGCGTCGGCTATTAAAGGAAATTTATTATTCATCATGTCGACGAAGTCTCCACTCTCGTAAATTTTTGTGTAATACGAGTGGTCTGGATGCTAGATGAGACTTGATAAATACAGATGAACATTCAAATGAATCTTTATATAAGAAGAACCCGCTTTTTAGTATAAGTTAATATTTTACGTAATCTTTAAATCTGAACCTTTACTTTTTATAAGAGTCTTCATACATCACTAGGATTATTAACATGGATGAATCCAGGTACCGAAAGACCAAGATTTACCTATCTTGGCCAAATAGGTCAGGAGCCTGCTGGTGGGCCAGAAGGCTCCGAAACTGGCATACCTGAATTATGAATGTAGACGTACGCCAGGTCTGTAAAGATGGAGATATTTGGCACTTAGTGCTCTCTTCCTATATTGCGAGAGAACTGGCGTGATTATACAATAATGGTAAAGAATATTAAGGATTCCACATTTCCTATAACAAACAATATTAAGATAATTCGAAATATCTTTTTTTTTATCTATTAATACTTCAACAAAATGTACTAAGCAAAGATAACCTTACACGCACAAAACTTCTGCATGTAACGAATACATCATGATTCAATCAGTGACTTATAAATCAATATAAGATGAGCAGATCTTATATTACTTCGCTTAAATGACACAAATACTTGAGCGGAGTGTTACGTTCCCGCTGGAGGATAGCGGCCATTGTTCACGTCAAACGTCCAAGTTGGCAGACGTCTAAGATTCGTGCCATTTAATCCTGTCTGTCAAAGTTGCAAATACTGAGATTAGTTAGCAAGTATTCCCATTTATCAAGCGGGTTAGTGTTTATATCGGTCATCGTGATATCGATTCCGATGCTTCGTCGTTTAATGAGTTTGTTGTCTTCATCACTATTTATTGTTAATGGTAGATCAGTTCAACTGCTCTTAATGAAAATGCCATAATATTATGGTCTATACCCTGGCATAATGGGACTGTAAATAATTTGAAGCGGTAGAAATCGAATTCAATAAATCATTGGCGATAAACTTGCTTACTATTATGATTCATATTTAAAATATTCGAAACAAATAATCATTCAAAATTATACTATTCAATGTAATATGACTGCCCCGTTGGTCGAGAGGTTGCAAGCGTGACTGCCGATCTACAAAATGTTTATTAGTAACTCGAAGTCTGGATCTGTACCGGGTGTACGGCAATAGGCTCACCACCTATTCCATGGGACATAAACGTAACTGGTAAAACGTGAGTGTACTCCTCTGCCTACCCTTTCGGGGATTACAGGCGTGATGTTACGTCAATATCATATTATTCAATATTATATTGTTTAATGTGACAATCATGACATATTCATGAGAATATCATGACAATATACTTAATGTGTTAATAAATGTTCCGTTTCATACCCCATTCCCAGTCATGGGTTTGTGCGAAAAAATTCTTAGTGAAATTAACTGTATCTTCGTGCCGTCCACTTTCTTGTTTGCTTCCTAGATACTTCAATGTTTTTGTGTATAAAAACTACAAATGCATATTAAATAAAACATCACAGTGCTTATCAAGATTTGGCGCCAAACACACGTTGAAATATCGCGATAAAAGATCAAGACTCTGAAACACAGTTACCGCTAGCGACAAATTGTTATCACACGTCGTTATGCTCGTATCAATAGATGTCCATCTCCGCTAACATCTGGAACGTTTGCTGTACAGTGACAATGTTATTCAAATGATATTCATAAATGTCGATTCATTGATAACAAAAACATTTTTTTATATATTCTTATATCTTCATTATCTTATTATTGTTATTGAAATTAAAGTCCACTTCGCTGTTTGTTTTAACGCTTTAAATTTAATCTTATATTTATTTATTATTACGTCTTAAGGTATAGTTTAGTCTCCTTTATTTCGTTACGTTTGGTTACTTCCTTCTTACACTGATATAAAATTAGCCTTAGTCTTTTATTTGCCATTCGATAAACTACATTAACTTCAATATTTATTGTATTCGCCATCCTCGTTTCATTCGAGCAAAATGTTAGTTTGCTATGTGTTCTGTTAAAATGTTAATTAATTTGTAATGAGTTCTCGAATAAATGACATTTCTCTTTTTTTTACTCTGAACACATACATAATATGTATGTATTGCTCCGTATTAACCCGTAACGGCCGGAGCATTCTTGAGAGTCATCTTCACGTCTTATTTATAGTAGAACATTAATCATGAACAACACGATCCAATTCTAATTAAAGTATATGAAGGCAATTAAAGTGTACTAGATAAAAGTTTTCATACAAAACATTGTTTCCTGTGTTTGGGGCGATGCGCGTTGGACCGGTCGGGGAGGCCCCCGCTGTTTCAATTATATCACTGACAATACTCCAAATGCCTGGCCAGTCCGTACCCAAACATGGCGAGGTTAACCGTCGCTACTGCAGGGTTAAGTCGTTTTGATACAACATAGCTGTAGAGTTCATGCTCTAGATTTTACCTCTTTTCAACTGTCATAACAATTAGTATAACTTTAAAGAAAACAATGACATAAATAATTTTATTGGGAATATTGTAATTACATTTTAAAATTTTTATGAGTATTAAATAAAAAAATATGTTTATTTTAATGTTCTAACGTAAATATACAATACATGTGCAAAAATTTTAAACAGAAATATTTCAGAACATGTTATAAATAATAATAATAATCGGTACATTTGTCATTCCACTGTTGGAATATGGGTTTTCTCTCATAATGAGAGGGTTGAGGAACATAGTCTGCCACGCTGGCCAAGTCCGGGTTGGCAGACTT
>DWJK01000105.1:0-28715 GCA_018248815.1 Croniades pieria auraria
TTAACCCTCTCAATATGGGAGGAGACTCATATTCCAACAGTGGAATGTTAATGGGTCGATAAAAAAAAAAAAAAGGAAAAAAAATCAAATAACACATTTAGGAAAGATAGTGCTTTAACACAAATAGAATAATAAATATAAGTAATTTTACTGAAACATGACTTCCTTGTGACTTTCTGGTCGCCATGACCTCTTGATACACTAACATTCTGTAAAAGCCTTTTGGAGGCGAAGGCCTCCTCCAAATATCATCAATCCTTTCTACATTGGGCTTTTTACAACCATTGAGCCTGCTTTTTTATTCCGTCCGATACACTAACATAGCGTTGCTCAAAACTCATACATAAATATAAGATATTTTCTCCTCTCACCTTGGTTCCCAAATCCGAAGCCACCCAGCCCACACACGTCCTTATACAGAGCTGCTAAAACCTCCTAATCCGAGATGCGAACCTGCGATGCATCTCAGTGAATCACGTGATTAATTTACTTTTGTTACGTCAAGTACTCCGATCTCATTCAGCAGAGTAACCGGAGTTCGCCCGCGACGCGTGGGCGCGAGGCTGCCTTACGAAATTCGGTTGATACCTCTGACTCATTGGTTATGGTAGATTTATAGCTTATCGGGATCTGGGGTTCCGAGTGTGAGAACAATTATCGTGGCGCATAATTTATAGAGACAAGTTGAGTCGCAGCTTATTAGCATTGGTGCTTTGGATTTTGTATATTTGTATATTAAACGTTTGTTTCTTTTCTATACTCTCTACTCTCTATTTATACTGTCACTTTATCAGTACAAACATATATAGCTCGTGTAACTTATAAAGAAGTTTTACTCGATACCTTGCACTAAGATGAATGCTCCTTACACTTATAGACAATTAACAAAATAGGTACGTTCGATAACAAACTAAATTTGTTATAAGCCTTTTAACTCTGCCCACAGTAATGGAAAATAAGCGTAACAAAAGGTACATATATATTCAAATATTTTTGGTCTCAGGTGGTAGAGTTTTACCCTGATTGCCAGTAATATTCCATAACACACCACTTCAAAAGTTTGTCATATACCTATACATATGTTAATATAACATTACAACGTAACAGCACACGTGTATGATCCCGAAGGGGTAGACAGAGGAGCGTAGTACCATGTTTTAGCCAATGATGTTCACGTCCCACAATGAAATATGTAGTGAGCTTATTCCCATAAACCAGCCATAAATCCAGACCCCGTACTGCGTCTAGGTATTTCAAATTAGAAGACCCCAATGGCAGTCGACGCGGGGATCGAACCTATGTTTGTTTACTGTTTGTCTGTAAACTATGATGAGTTGATAATTTACACAGACTTATTAAAATTAAACACGCTAAGCTAGAGTATAATAAAACTCCGCCAAATGACTCACGTGTATATCAAATTGACATCTCAGATGTCTGTTTGTTGCTGTGCTGTTGAACCCGCTCGCTCGGAGGCAGTACGCTCCATTCAAAACGCAAATAACAAACTTTACTTTGGTATAATGGCTCAGATATCCTAGGGTTGTCGACAACTATGATAAAAAAGAAATAATTAAAAATTGATACAGTCAATAGATGGATTTTGAAAAAAATCAGAGCCATATGGCTAAGACTCACAAGCCGTAAGTCATGTGTTATTGGGGGCCTTGACAGGCAGCCTTTAAAAGGCAAGGAACTATTATGCGAGAGATATCTTAGTTCACTGATAGCAACTGATCCAAAATTTACTTTTTTTACAGAGACCCTTTTTTAAATTAAATGCTATCCGCATTAATAATTTAAGTCAACAATAAAATACTATCTGTAATATCTTTCATAAATACAATATTTGATTGCGTAAATAAATCGTTATCACTATTTTTCTCTTTTTGTAGGATTTTACCTTTTATCGCGTTTACAGCCCTGCAAAATTGGAGACGTGTGGGTAAGCGAGCTAAGTGCCCAGGAGCCAATAAGAACACTTGACTACTGTCCGTCTGCGGCGGTGCCTCCGCGATGCGGGAACAAGTGCATGTGCGTCTTGGGTTACACGCAAATATGGTTCCCGAAATAACTCTTATTGTTCTGTAACATAGACATACCTCAAAAACGCGAGTAGCGTCCGGCTGTTTAGTTTTACAAAAGCATGCTTTATTTTTAATAATTATAATAACAAACTGCTCTAAGTGTGTAATATATAACATGGTTGTTAAGGAACAAGTCTCAAATTAATTATGTAATGCAAAGTGAAAACTAAGGCGACAAAAAGACAAACTTCTTTCGTCTCATCTAATTTCGAAAACAACGTTATATGTGCGTCTCTTACTAACGATATTTTTACCAGACCTTTTTAGGACATCTACTTACTTTATTTGCATACTCCTAAATGTTTTTCCGGCTCCGTCGTTCACACCGTAGTTTTCACAGATGTGACTATATATGTTTATACACATACATAGGTACTCGTATGCTTTCGGATTGCTTATAAATGTAATGAACTTTATCGCACGAACACTACTAACACAAGCACAAGAAATCGCAGGAAATATTATTGAATGTCTATAACTATATTTGGACGCTTAGAAATCACCTCGACCACTTATTTATTTCACCTTTCCAATATTCGATATTCATGAGAAACAAATAATCTATTGAGCATTATACATTAATGCGTAACTTGGGTACTTAGAATATATCTTATCAATTGGTTGGTAAAGTTGTTTATGTAACCGTCCGAAATAAACCTAAAAAAAGAATTAGAATAATCATAGAATAACCACTACAGGTGTTTTAAATAGGCATTGCCTCGTCTGCCTTACTATTTACGATATTCCGTGACGTCGAATGTCGTGACGGTCTTTATAGGCCGAGCGCTGATCGATATACAATCCTTTGTGTGTTGAACAATTATCACACAACCCACTTAACTCGTCTAAATCAATCGCTCAATACCTACTACACATCCGTGCAAGTTAAGTGCACTCGTCGCCCGGTCGCGCCCTCTACCGCATTTACATGTGACACATTGTACTGTCAATCATGGCTCGCACGCGACGGCATATCACCGATAATCTACATACAGATGGCGCAGAAACGGGAAACCCTCTGCCAATAAACTCTTGACACAATATTGACTTTGTTTATTCAAATTGCGAAAATATAGCGAGGTTTTTGTTGAGCTTTAAGTGTTTGCGAGTAATAACTATAAATTGTTGAGCACTCTCATTGGTTAACAATTGAATCGCAAGTTTGTATCGGCCCTCGGTACCCGTATGTGGAGGTATGTGACATGTCTCATAAAAGTTGTTTTTTTCTTTTGTTTTTTACTCATTACATTCTAGTAATACTATACCCGTAATAGCAATTTATTCATTACAAGGTGATGTAAAAATACTCCTTAAATCGAAATCTACAAAACTAAATATAACAACATGCTGCCTGTAATCCTCGAAAGGGTAAGCAGAAGAGGGTAGTACAGTCCCACGTTTCATCAGTTACGTGTACGTCAAATGGAATAGGAGGTGAGCCTATTGCTATACACCGGACACCTATCCAGACTCCGAGTCACTATTATAAATTCTAAATTAGAAAAATCCAATAGTACCCGACCCGGGATTTAAACCTAGGACCTCCTGATCGGCAGTAACGCTTGCAACCATTCGACCAACGATTAAACCATTCTACCAACGATTAATACATTACTTCAACTAATTTTTACAAGTTCGAAAATACGTCCTTAATCTCAAGTGACAACCTTTAATGACACAGTAACAGATTATGAAAAATATTCATTGCTTTGAAACGAAACCTTTCACCAAAAAGTCATGATACTAACAGAAGCGATCGAATCTTGTGTGAGTTTAATATTGCATATCCAGTTTTTTATCTTTAAAGGTTAGAAATTACCATCTCACTATATCTCACCAGCCATGTGCCTGACTACCGGAATTCAAATCGTGCTAAACCACATTGCTCCAATGCGGTGATTGAATATGCAAGTTAACAATTCACTCTTATGCGATTTTTCGAGTTGCATGCCAACGCGTCTCTCGATCGGCTGGTCCTGGGTTCAATCCCAGGGTCGGATATTAAGGGATTTTTCTGTCTTGTTTCTAGATGTGGCTCGGATCCTGGATTTGTGCCCGGTGCATGGCAATAAGCTGTCTACCTATTCCATAGTGGGACGAAAACATAAAACGTGAAAATTAACTACATTCCTGTGCTTAACGCTTTGGGGATTACAGGCCTGATTTTAAGGCGTTTTGCAGGTCTTTTACAAAGTGTTACGTCTCTTGGTTAATAAAAACAATTTACGACTACAGCAATGATTTTAAAACTATGACCGGGTCTTTAGATCGAATCTTTACTAAGTAAATTACTGTACTAGTAGCCACTAGATTTAGCAATAAGAAGTTCCTAAATATGGTGAATATTCAGAATTACACAATATTCGTTGTTCAAAACTTGTGATATTTTCCATATCTTATATTTTAATTTAATAGGTTTTGGCGCTAACTTAGTATGGGAGTAGGAATTTATTAACAGCTGAGCAATAAATAACAATTAACATAACTGTAATAATGTCACATTATATAAGGAAATTTCACCAACAAAACAAGGAAAATCGTGTACTATCAATATGGACATTGTTTGGAATAAATATTTATTATTATAACAAGGTAAAAAGTAGGTTACGATCAGACCACAGGCAGCGTCGTAAACGCAAATATATGGCCACATCGATTGCCTTTAAAATGTTTACAAACAAACATACGTACAGGCGAACACCGAGGCCTTGACACAGCCTCTCACAAAACATAACAGAGCGGATCGTCAACTGAAATATTAATCTGTTGAATATTATCAATAAGACACTCCGACCTTTATTCATAATGGGACGCGCAATTTCAAATGCACTAACGGAGAATAGATGTTGTGGCCTCGCGATAAATTGTACCTACTCATCTCGGATCGGCCGTTACAAAACACAATTTAACAAAACTCATTTGCCACGTCAATCCGAACCCACACATTATCAAACATTTACTTGATGATTAACTTATTTCGCGCACCGTCGAGCAGAATAACCGTGCACCCGGGGGCCTATTTAAAAAAATTATAAGCTTCGTGCGACTTATACTTGAAACTTTTATATATAAGGTAAGGCACTATTAATAGAAAACATTAACTTTGAATACTAAACGGCTTTGTTACATTTTAAATTATTTCCTCTCCCTGCACTTATAATGCCTTTACGAACGTAATCGATACGAAGTAAAACACCATTAAATTAATGATGAAATTAAATTAAGCCAATTAAATAAGAGGTCATTTCATACCTAATTTACTGTACATTCGGAGGCTCACGAATATAACGTAAATATTTTATTTAGTTCAATATTAGCTGTACCTATTGCGCAGCTACAGTTTTATTATTATTAAAATTTATTTCAATTTTTCAGACAATAAATAAAAAGTTGTCAAATGTAATTAATTTCCGACAGTCGTAACTACTTTACTAAATAAAATAATATCTTAACACTAATGAACTGAATTCTCTACAGCGTCAATTTAACATGGACAAGCAGCAGTGTATTATTTGATGGCTAAAGAATAGAACGTATAATATGACATAGCGGAGTAATCCTCTATCGGATATATTTAGTCAACAATACAATACCACCAGTACGAGTATACTTGTCAATGTCCACGGGTGCATGTTACCTACACACGACGCTTGGGCAAATGCTCATATTTCAAATTGGAGTAACTAGATCCACGCGATCCTATCTCGACAGTTAAATATCGCTTGTTTTTTATCTGTGATTTTGTCAAATCGGTGACTAAAATTATTATTATTATTAGCATAATAAAACTGAGTGGGAATCATGTTAATTACCAAGTGGACTTATGGATCATACCTTATTCAGTTCAACCGATAACATTTTATAAATTAGTCTCCGCAAACAAAAATTTTACTGTCTGCTATAAAACACAACACCACTCACCTATGCCATAATGGGACATACATAAACGTAACTCGTGAAACGTGGGAGTGTACTGCACTCTACCTATCTCTTCGGGGATTACAGGCGTGGTGTTACGATGTAACACAATATGGCACTGTTTTTTATTCATACCTAAATAAAAGAAAATCTACCCTTACATTAGTAATTCGGATACAGCAGACGAGTGACGGAAAGTTACAAAGTTTCGGGCGTCATAATAATGAAATTTTTATGATCCCAAGAAAGTATTTTAAGTGGGGCATGATTACGATACAATTAAGCACTACGTAGATATCGAGAACCTGTTTTCTAATCTACTTAAAGAAGAACCCGTCTTATAAATTTCTTCCTTCTTGAGGAAAGGTACATTTACCGAATACGCCAAAAACAATAGGACTCAGCCGTTGTGTTTAATATAATGTAGGAAAATGTTAGTAGAATTTTCGATAAAAGGTTCACAAGATAACATAATACAGACAACCGCAACTATAATTATCTTTCAACAGTAGCGTCCAAATATTGGAACTAGATTATTGTTTCAGTTAGAAGAATAAAGTCGGTGAATATTCAGAAATAAAAGAAGTTCTGATGTCACCGTCAGCGCCTGCCGATCTGTCACGAACATCAGTTTCAACAGCTCTTCGTGAACTCTATTTAACTGTACTTGAGATCTATCCAAGCTTTATTTGCTACAACTTCACATCAGATAAATTTTAAATAGATTTCTGAATTTTAAGCAACAATTTAAAAGAACAGTGAAATTATAAATTTAAAGCGAAATGAATAAGTCCACATAAAAATAATTCCTTAACGAAAAGCTTCACATATGTCTGTATGAAACAAGCGACTAGGGTGCCCACACTGACTGTATGGACACTCGTAGTGAAAAACGAGATACTAGTATGTTATAAATCCGACCAACATATACGTCAATATATCACAAGGCGTTTGATACGAAACCAGGCAACAATAGGCGCCCTTCACCCGGTTATGTTAATGCATTACTCATGATTATTGGAATTGATCAACTGCCCGTCTGTTGTGGTTTGGCATTGTTGTGGGGAAATGACTCAAGTAAAGTGAAATGTGAAATGACTTGCAGTCGCGTGTATCGGCTTAAATGAGAGCGATAACAGATGTTCTGTTAAACTGCTAATGGAAAGTGAGTAAATTGTAGGAAAACAATAAAAAACAACGTAATAAATAATTACTAAATAATGAATTGACGTTAACAAAATATGAAATAATACATGGTCAAGTAACAAAACGAAGAAACGAAAACAGTTTTTTTTTAGCTTAGCGACCGTCGATTTATGATGAAAATGTAGATGAGAAGTAAAATCATTAACATCCTCGTCAACCCTTTCTTCGTTTCATTTATGGCCACAGATCTCAGATTGAGAACGGTTGAGGTCAAAGTCAGGGTTAACGACAATATTAAGTGACAGAAATTAATAGGCTAGCGTCCGTTACCTTATCCAGGCAGGAGTAGTACTGTGGCACAGCAGACCTATTCATTCAACAGGCAATGTCTATTGTATGTACAGATAGTTAAACCGGATCGTGTGCAACCCTCTTTAGTTAAACTCCCATCATATCGATCACCGGCTGAACCCACATCATTTGTCGACGGTGCCCGCTAATATGTCACTGAGGACGCATGGACAAGGTGCTCTATTAACACATCGCCACATTTTACTAGTCTTATATAAATATCCGTGTCTATATACTAAATTTCTTCAATGATTTTGTAATTTTAACATATCTTGTGTATTAGGCTTAATTTTATTTCATAAAGCATTAAATAATTTCAATAAGACACAACAAACATGTTCTATACTTAATCGAATTTTCATCACAACATCCCCACAATACATCAAAATATACAATTTTTTTTTTTATTTAATATCCATTTAAAATTTATTGGCTTCTATTACTTCTAGAACTTTCGCAATACCCAGAAATACAAAATATTATACTGTATTATGACGAGAGATGATCCACAATTTGTGGTCATTACCTTAGGCGGTATTGCGTGCGAATGTGCGCGTTGATACATAGTGCGCGCGCATTCAAACTGTGCGCATTTGTTCCGCGCTAAACGCATATCACCTTTACACCTGAGGACGGTTCATGCAATATCACACAAGTCGATATGTGCAGGAAAACCGTGCATCGGCGCTCTGCCTCTATGCTAGTAAGGAAGACGTCGACTTCTACTGCTTTCAATGCTGAGAATTTTCTGCGATGCTAATACTGTCTTCCTATATTACGCAGCAAGGCATCGAGAATATTTTATTATGCTGCCAATAAAGCAAGCTTACGCTAAGCTGTTGCAGCTGTCTTACAGTTGCAGACTTCTGTATCCACCTGCACTTTTAGTAGAAAAATTATTACAGTTGCTCGCTAGAATATGACATGTCCTTCAGATAAGTTACTTTATAAAATTACAATCTGTACAGTCAATGTAGAATCCTAGCAGTGCTAAGCAGTTTCTAATGATAGCAGCTTAGTAATGATTACAAAAAGTTTAAAAGGATTTCTTTAGTGTTTTATAATTGACTTTAACTACACTAATTTCTTAAAAATTTTGTTTAGATTTCCTACGTTATAAAATAATAAACACATAATTGACTTGCGAAATCACACACGGCCCGCCAACTATCTATTGAAGAATAAGTATGCACTTTCTAAGCAATTCTGCTATATCCTAGGTTACATTTTGTATAGCTAATTATCAGGTGAGATTGTAATCAAACACGTATCTATGGCTTTAAAAAATCTTGAACTAAACAAAGCCTTGCTAACCAAACAGCTACAACTACACCTTAATATAGAGGTTTGTATTATTTAATATTTCCCTGATACAAAAAGATCTTCAAGATATTATAGACGTACATAGACATATGGACGTATATTGCTATTTTCTTCATAATAATAATAATATTGTTACTGGCGCGATGTTGAATGAAGACAGCACCGCGGCCGCACGCGTAGCCGAGCGATGCGCGCTATCCGCAGGTGTCGCTGCGCCTTATCGGATGCCCATTTTTAACCCCAACCCGCCCATGAGCCATGGGACGCGTGAGCTAAACATGCCCATTGGGCCCAGCGGTGACTTGAGTTAGAGCGACTATTTGTGTAAGCGACAAGGCGAGAAAATAAATATTGCTCAGAAATACGCGACTGTCAATGAACTGTTGAGTAGTTTATGTCATTGAAACTTATTCTGAACAGACCAAGAAAAGGCCAAGAAAGCTGGAGCTTTTGCATTAAAGTCATCTGAATTTAATGCGAATCCAAGTAATATTTTTTCCAGTAGATTCTTACCGCTTAAGAGCTGTTGTAGTTCGGGCTAATTTGACCGTTTAGCTTAAGGTTTTTTGGTCGCTAACACAAAATATCTATTACAATTTTAATTATAAGAACAAACGGGTGAATGATGAGGATAACATTGGATCGTGTAGTGCCTTAATGTTTTATTCCAACTAGTCAAAACATGAAAAAAAAATTTTGAAGGATTTAGTGAGCAAACATAATTACTTTAACAAATGCTTTTCGATTTTTATAACAATGCTTATATATGAACTTTACATTGATCTATTGACATTGACAAAAGGTAACATCACGGCTGTAATCCCCGAAGGGATACTCAAAGGAGTGTAGTACACTCCCATGTTTCACCAGATACGTTTAAGTCCCATGGAATAGGTGATGAACCTATTGCCATACACATTGCACAAATCTAGACTCCGAGTTACTTCTAGAAATTCTACATTAGAAAAATTCAACAGAACCCAACCCGCGACTTGAATCCAAGACCTCCCGATCGACAGTCGCGCTTGCAACCACTCGACCAACGAGGCGGTTACAATTTGGACTCAACTTAGACAAGTTTATACTAAAATTTTTAATTATAACTGAAATTTAAAAAAAAATAGCTTTATGTCAATATTGGCAGTCCAGGTCACAAAGCCGAAAACCCGGTAGTTGTTGGAACAAGAAGATTAGTTAGAGGCAACCACGTACTAGCTCACGTAGAGTAGCCAGTCCACCACTATATGAATCAACGGCCTGGTCGTGAACCACGAGGAATAGGTGAATCCAAAAACCAGAAAATCTAACTATAACTATAGTAAGCAGTAGATATCAGTTGGTGCAAAATGATAATTATGATATAATCTATATCTTTAATAAGATATTATCAAAGCCAATCATACTACTTACGTTTCTAGCCATGCAATAAACATAATGGAAGTATAAAAAATATACAAGAACATCAGCTGAGACTGTTTCAAAATCTGATCCCGACTAGAGTTCCGTCTATATGAGAACAATGTACCTGTATTGAGCATAGGTATATATGCATGTTATATTAAATTCTTTAAGGGCATAAGCGCACAAATTGACACAAACATTAAGACTTGTAATAATCGCCGGTTATATGTAAGAAAAACCGCCGATATGAATACTGAGATATATAATACTTGCCGACTTCCTTCAATTTTTTAGCCATACGAAGTTGTATTTTATTAACACTAAGCTGTGCACGCGATGTTGTTACATAAATTGCAATGGAAAAAACAATGTGCTTATATACTCATTCGTTTTTATTACAGGCACTATTTGTATATATGTAGAGTTCTCATACCGATTACTCTATTTGACATACTTTATTTATGTAGCGCTTTGTATATATTTAGGTACCCTGCACCCTAATCTACACTACTCTCTTTAAATTCAAAATCCATCCGTGTCAAATGGATTTCGTTTATGAGGACAAAATTATATAGGTTGTCTATTTATTACTTATTAAAATATTTGTTAAGCGTTCGGTGCTTTCTGCCTACCCGTAAGAGACCTGGCGTGATGATATAATAATAGGAATTTATGAGTGTGTCATCCATCGTTTGAGATATTATTTGATACAATGACACAGCATTATTCTAAAAGCTATGGAACTCTGAAATGTTATGAAACACTTACAATACAGACTTTACCCGCAATATTGCTTATATAATATTTTTCATGTTCCAAGAAACTTCATCCGGTGCGATATTTATTGGAAAATATGTATTAGTAAGGCAAGGGTACCCGCGGCACGGCGCCCACCCCCGGCCATAAATTAGTGTACTTAATTATTAATTTCTTTAAGTACGAGATAAGATATATTTGAACAACCTGACTGGGACTGCCCAGGTCATATGTAACACTAACGATTTTATTTCTTTTATCATTTACACAGAGTACTCCGCCTACAGACTTATCGGACTTTTTTATTTGAATACTTGGTATGTGCAACATTGACCAGAATGTCAATGACTAATTATAGTTAGGTTCATAATTTATTCATAACGCAACTTCACCCCTGGAACTTCCGAAGGGGTAGGCAAAGGAGTGTAGTACACTCTCACGTTTCACCAATTACGTTTATGTCACGTAGAATAGGTGGTGAGCCTATTCGCATACACCGGGCGCAGATCCAAACTCCGAGTCACTACTAGAAATTCTGAATTAGAAAATTCCAATAGTATGCGACCCGGAATTTGAACCCAGGACCTCCCGATCCAACGATCAACGAGGTAGTCGATTAATCCGGTATATGATTTTATAGCTTATTATTTTCCTTCATTGACCGATCGATATTTTACATATTAAACGACTTTATATTGCGTTGTAACATTAAAAATTGTAGGAACCCTTATATAAAAGAAGTGAATGTATGAAAGAGTGAAAAATGTAAAGGAAATACGGAAGGTTCTTATATTTGTTACTCGATGCTATCTGGAGTAGCCCGTTATGACCCTGGCCTTACGATATAATAATCATAATAAAAGAAATTGAAATTAAATGCCAAGTGTATGGTTAATAATACTATATAGCGGTGTGCCCAACGCTCTCTGTTAACGCTTTTGTAGAGATATTTGATACTCAATGGTCTCTGGCTACCCCATAATAAACCTGACCTAAAGATATAATAATAAGAGAATTCAAAATTGAGAGTTAAGTATGTGCACGATAATACTATTTGGTAGTGTATCTCAGGCTCTGTGGCGAGGCTACTCCGTGGGCCCGTCGGGCGAGCGACGGCGGACGCGGGCGTCTCCGCGATCGTAGCACGAGATTACACTCGTATAAACATTGTAAATTATATTTATTACGTTATATTCGTCCGATGATATTTGTTTAACCCTATCAAACACGAGCTACGCCCCCCGAGCGAGCGTATTCTCATTCGATTTCTCTTCGTGTTGTGACGTAATTGTACCGTAGTTTTTGTTGCTAAACGCACATATGGCTTGTATTAATGTTATACCATGACGTTTTAAATTAATGAAAACAGGTTATTTAAAGAATTTTGATGGTGAATTGTCACCATCAACATTCTTTAAATAATTTAATTTTATTTATTTCATTACAATTAATTCTAAAATTGTTTATTTGTGAACGTTAAACAATCGGTGGTAGAAGATGACAGTGTGCGAAGTTTTCCAAAAATATTATTATTCCCAAGCGTACATTTGGACTATAAAACTTACGTGATCGGTCATTAGCCGACGTGTGTAAACGAAAAATTTGTCCAGAGCCCCATTGTTCCCACACGCGTAGCACCAACACCGTGAAGAGAGAGCAGCAGGGCGACAGTTCCGACACAGAAATTTGTCGCAGCGACCGCTACGACAAATATTTGACCGCCGTATTTGTTATACAGAGTGTTTGGTAGTGGTAAAAGGCGTGTCGCGATCGACGCGCAAAGACCGATGGCGATCGGACACCTCGCGCTCGTCATTAACACAAGTTGAGTGAAAGAAAACATTGGATGCTACTCTGAATAACTTAGCAGGCTACATGATGAGTTGGTCAAATAATTTTAAAACAAAAATAATTTATTTTTAATGTATACAGCTGCGCCTAAGCGAGTTTGTCACGTAACGGAACACTTAAATTGACTAATTCATTCAATTCTCTGTTGTGTGTTGTGATCACGATACCGAAGTATCTCGTGCCAAGATCGTACATATGTTTGCATCTTAATTATATTTATGTTAATGACGGATATAAAAAAATATCGCATATTGGATTGACAATTGGCATTAATATAAAAAATGTATGTGTAATGTCATTATATAGCTACCACATAAAATGGCAAAATTATTGGGGTCATTACGACAAGCAGCAATAGAAATATGCAGTAGCAAAAATAAAATACCGGTAGACAAATGAGTTATTAGTATTATGATGACCGAATACTTGTGAAAGGGTTTGTGGTAAACAGTATAATTCGTACCACAGCATTGAATATTTGTAGTCTTCTTACTCGATGATGTCACCTTAAAAAATAAAACACGTATTGAAGATATCAAGAAACCCTGGCACAGCTTAATTCCTTGCTTACACTTGTTACACATTAGTATTAAGAAAATAAAACGATGATTCACTTTCTGATAAAATTATTTACCTTCATACTCTACTTAATACAAAGAATCGTAGTGATGCAAGTTATAAGTCAAATTCAAAGTAAATAACTTAGACTTAAACATAAAAACCTGCATTAAGATTAAGACTGCATTTAGAATTCATTGATGCA
Organism: Croniades pieria auraria; assembly: GCA_018248815.1. Taxonomy (NCBI): domain Eukaryota; kingdom Metazoa; phylum Arthropoda; class Insecta; order Lepidoptera; family Hesperiidae; genus Croniades; species Croniades pieria. Next base: position 13,597 of record DWJK01000105.1, read on the forward strand.
AATATGCTTTTCATCAGCTCTATGTACCCATGGTGCAGGTGCGATTGACCGAGAGATAAAAGTCCAACAAAAAAAACTCTCGGCGCTCTTTATAATAAAGCGTCTATCGTTGGAGTAGGTAATATGTTAACAATGTTACTTTGGCACGCGAACGAACAAACACGAGACAGCTGGCCGTGTGTGTCAACATTATACAAATATAGAGTCACATAGAGTAAGGAAATTAAGAGTCAAAACAAACGCCTCACTCTATAGGCGCGTAGGCCGCTTAATGTCAATAGCGGCTACCGGACGGCTACTGGCCCGCTACCTTACGTGTACTCGCTACCTAATTCCAGTTAATAACATCTCGTTGTTAGGTTTTTATTACGAAATACGTTATACATCCACGTCATATATATTTACTACATGTATATGTTTCTCATTAATAAAATGTGATGAAATTGGTTAAAAATATACAAGGAAAAAGTGTGATATTTTTCGCACACTATTGTATGATTATTTTCGTAGATTAAAATTAAATATTAAATATCAAACTCAAACGCCGTAAAGTATAGACTTGTATTATCGTATTAATTGCTAAATTATATTGTACCCATAAATCAATATTGTAAAAAATACATTTGACTATTTACCATGCGTTCTAAATTTACTTATTTCAAGGATACCATATTTAAATTTTATTTGACTGCCTCGTTGGTCTAGTGGTTGCAAGTTTGGCTACCGAACGGAAGGTCTTGGGTTCAAATCTCGGGTCGGGTACTATGGGAATTTTCTAATTTAGAATTTCTAGTAGTGACTCAGAGTCTGGATCAGTGCCCGGTATATGGCAATAGGCTCACCACCTATTCCGTGGGACTTAAACGTAACTGGTGAAACGTGGGAATGTACTACACTCCTCTGCCTACCCCTTCGGGGATTATAGGCGTGTTGTTACGTTCTTACGTTTCATATTTAAATATACATTTATTTCAGATTATGTTTACTCTTTCGGGCTTACTTATATTCTTATAACACAGATATATGTATGTGTCCAGTTAAATACATAATATGTATGTCATATATCTGTTTGGTCATTTATCTGTTATCGAATAAAAAGCCACGTTCAGCAATATCTTAATTAAACCAAAAAGTTTGTCATTGAAGGAGTATGCGGCAATATACTTAAGTATTTTCTTCTATTGCAAAATCCTTATAGAATCCAGTTACAAGTGTTATATTCTTACTTTAGAATACTACACATATTTGGAGTCGACATTAAATTCAACATTAACTTGGTACGTGGCGCCCAGCGCTTGTGTAAGTCGTTCATACTTTGACAGTATACACGGACGTCAATTTATTTGCCGCTATGCATATTGTAGATATTTATATCATGTCTTAACATGTAGTAAACAAGGAGAGGAAAAAGCACCTAAAATGTAAATAAATCATCAATCAATTCAAGGACAATCCAAAGCATATAGTTCTTGGTGTTACTGCCTAAACTAAATATTTGTTGTAAGTGTTTATTTAAGAGTGTAACCTTGTCCATTAATAATTAAATAGCAGTAAAACTATTAAATTGTGACAACGAATATGGCGTAAAAAAATTACTTTAATACTGATTTGTAGAAATTTAAATCCTTTTTAAACCTTTCAAAAATCCAATAGTACTCAACCCGGGATTTGAACCCAGGACCTCCCGATCGGCAATCGCACTTGTAACCACTCGACCAACGAGGCAGTCAATATTTAAACACGTAAATTTAAAACATGTTTAGATAATAACATATTATGTGCTAGTAAGTATTTGTTGAATAAGTGGGCCGATGCGTTTCATTTTTTGGTAGTTTAATGAAGGTCCGTTGTAATTGACGTTTAGTTAATGTTTTCTTGTATGTTATTTATTTTATCTAAATCGTCAGTACATACTATGAAATCGCGATTATTTAAACGCTCGAACGCCGCGTTCCAACCGCACGTTTGTAAATCCGTAGCAGGAACAAAATGCGGCTATTATCGTAAAATTGTCATCGTATGTGGGATGACACCGTAAAGATGAATTGTGGGCGCGTAGTTCGATACTGATGGCTTCCTCATGGCCCGTGAACGAAAGATACGATAGTTGACAAGACAGCCTGTCAGGTTTATTTGGAAACGAATTGCTATCCCTGATACAGGCAGCGGTACATGATAAATATATTTACACACGTCTGTTTAAATATAAGTCCCAAATATTTCATCTATTCGCTATTAATGGGTAATTATGAACACAATAACAACAACGACAAGCCGAGGACAGGGCGCGACGGCGCTCATTAGGCGAGGCGTATGTCCAGCAGTGGACTGAAATAGGCTGATGATGATTATGATAATGATGATGATTATGGACACAATATATAACCAATTACATTATATATTTTAAAATCATGATTAGTTTTGAATCTAACCCTTGTATAACACTATTTTATTACGGATTTTATTGTTCCTTCAATATTTGAAAACGGAAAAGACCACGGTACTTAAAACTTATGGTTCCCTACTTGAGTGATATGATTCCCTATACCTGCTAAATTCTTTAATCATACCAAATAACAAGAAACAAACATGGTACCTTAACGTTTTATGTGATTCCTAATACTAATAAAAAAAATCTTCTTATGGAATACCTAAAGAGAGAGATAATAAATATATTCGTCGATTTTGTAACCAAGTAAAATTGCAATAAAACATTTGGAAAAAATTTTTTTTCTTATTACAATCTGTTGAATTTGATTTCTTTTCAAAGTTGATTTGTTTGTGTACTCGTGTCATTCCAAGGGAATTAATTATTGAATTCTAGATCTCTGGCGTACATTTAATTAATTACTCTACATACAAATATTTAAACAAACTGTAAAAACACAATTCTATAATGAAATATATAGCAAAGGAATGTCTAGCGAACGTGTTGCATCAGTGGTATCACCAAAACCGATGCAACGAAATCTTTATTTTATTGTACTGCAAATCTTTAAAAGCGTGACTTAACACCAAAGCGATAAAGAAAATAATACGTGAGGAATAAACTATTTATAACCTTAGGGTTCCGTATTACTAGCGCAAAAATAATTATATAAGACTATCAAATTTTGACTATTTTTTTGTTACATAGGATACTTCGTGGCTCTATTATTTGAAGAATATTTTTTATAGAATACATTTTTTATATTTTTATAGAATTTGGAAAGATTTTCTTGCCTAATGATATTTCGTAGCCGTTGAATTAATACATTATTTGTAAAACACTGCATGGTTAATTTGCCAAAACCAGATAATAAACCAAAAAAATCACCCACATCGAACATTGGGTTTTGTCATATGAAATATTCAGGATATTTTCAAGAGTACTATTCGCTTGTCGAAAACGAAGTAAAATAGAGAGAATAGGTTACTTCAATGTTGCTAGGGAGCCCTAAACACTTCGTGGACACTTTGTCGAGCGTTCGTGTTATGGCCGCGATAATATAAAATGAAATGCTCCCCCCATGCCATTCGGTGCATTTTCTTTTTTCTCCCTCAAATGAACACGTCTGCGTATTTGCATACAATGCAGGCGGGTGCAATACGCGCCGTTAATGCACTGACGGGCTATGAGGATGCATCCAATGTTGGTACGTGCATACACTGTATGTGTTTAGTTGTATATAGAGTTTACCCTTCGATCTATTAATACGCTAAGGTTAGATATAATTGTTTTAGTTGCAGTGGAAGTAATTGAGTTTTATTAAAGGACTATTAAATACATTTTATCTAATACATACTTAGTCTTTCCATAAATATTGTTACAAAGCAAAACAACATTTTATTATTGTACGTAACATTTATTACTATTACAGTGTGTAAGTTTAACATATTAATATAAAAGCATTAAAAATATATTAAGTTTATTCGAAGTGGTCTTCATCGCGTGCAATACAGTCTTTTAAAAGTCGAGGCCAGTTATCAATAGCAGCACGCACTCTTTCTATTTGAAAATTCTTCGCTGCTAATCGTATGGATTGTTTTAGGGACTCCAAATTGTCATGGCGTTTAGAGTAAGTCTTACTCTAAAAAACGGACCATAAAACATAATCCAGTGGATTAAGATCAGGACTAGATGACGGCCAGCCTTCAGCCCTGATGAAGCCCGCTCGTTTCTAACCAAGATTGGGTCGGGCCAAGAAAGGACCATTCTTGATTATTGAACAATGTGTTGTTAAGAAGTTTAACTACCTTCTCAAGAATGGTATCTTGATTCACATGCCGATGTTTTGATACCTTTTTCACAAAAATATGGCTCGGTCACTCCTTCATAGCTAACATCCCACCAAACCATCACTGAAGTCGGATAATGCCCACGTTGTCCTCTGTTGACTAATTGGGATGCTTCTTTAGAGCTTTCAGCATATATGCGGTTCATTTTGTTTGTTAAAATATTGCTCCATTGCAAAAAACTAAATTTTTCTGTGACCTCCCTTTGCGTACCGCTTAAGTAGTTGTTTTGATTTTACTACCCTAATATTTTTGAAATTATCAGTTAAGAAATGACCAGTGCGTCTCTTATAGGCTGCAAATCCTAAATCATCTTTTGAAATACGCAACATGGTTCTAGGTGCTATCTTCATCTCCCGAGGTAAAATCTTTTGCTTTCGGACAGGATTTCTTCGAATTCTTTCCCTTATTGCTTTGATCGCGTTTTTCATACGAACACTACGTGGATGGCCAGATCTTTTTCTGTTACTAACAGAGGAGGTTTAATGCTACCTATCAATAGCCCGGTACACAAACATTTGACAAATACCAAGCGTATGGAGGATTTTAAAAATGGTATTTGGCTTCATACCTACTATATGTAATGCAATCACAGCGATTCGGTTCTCTTTATCAGCCCACTCTATTTTAATATCACAAAATATTTTAAAATGTATTGGCGCGAAAATAAGAAAACACAAGTAACAATCGTATAAAAATGACAGATTCCAAATTCAAAATTAATATTTTGTTTATTATTAATTGTAACAGTATACTCGTATACGCCCAGACTAAGTATTATTTATTACTTGTTATTATGGCTTAGAAAAAAATATAAATGTTGATTAAATAAATTGCATTGGCACAAAGACATTTCTATTTACGTACCTAGGTATATGTGTATACACATTTATAGGAACTGATTTACGTGTCCCGACGTACATAAAGAAGGTTTATTTATATACATATATAGCTGTATTTAGCGTGCTCATGCAGGTGCATACGGAATTAGGTGTCAAAGAATTATGCTGCCAACAATATATGCATAATAACTTCCTTGGATCACACTAGTGTTACATAAGACACTACCTCCACCAGCCGCGAGGTACGGGTTCAAACCTGGCATGAGATAATGTGACAGGGAACCAATGTTATTGGCATAGGTCGGGATAGCAAGCCGAAGTGGCAATTGACTTTCCACTTCTGTTGTAGAGCCTATAACCGTTGGGTTAGACGTGTTCTGGAGTGAAGACCAGGGCTTGGTAAGCGTAGCGTAGGACACGCTCCAGCTGGTGGAATGACGAGATACGCACAGCCGGTGGTTGTAAACGGATAGTGTATGGGTTAAGTTCGCGGTGTTTATTGAAAAAAAATTGAAGAGAGTGAAATTTTATTTATTTCGAAGTTACGACAATGAAAAGTATTACGTATGTTTCAAATTAAGTATGATTGCTCTAGTTTTTTTATTAAAGTGAGTTAATTACTGGTAACTTTTTTAACTTCGGAATGCATTAAATTAGAAAATTCTGGGTAAAAACGGGATAGACGTGGCCAAAGCAGCGAGCGATCTTTACTACTTCGTATCATTTATAATGAGGGACATAAACGTCTCCGCAACCATGCGTCTATGAACAGAATATGAATGTAGAAGAAACACATCAGCTCTGTAAGGATAGAGATATTTGGCACTCGGTGCTCTCTGCGAGCCCCGTGAGGAATCTGAAAAGAGAGCTAGCAATCGCTTCTAGCTCATTCTACGACACTGGTCTAAAGTTTATTTTAATTAAAAACAATGAGTGAATCACACAGCTTAGTATGTGACACGAGGACGAAGGAAATGCCACAGACATACTAATCGATAGCTTTTGTATGAACGCCAGTCAAAAATCTGTTGAGCAACAGTTTATTGATCAAAATGCGAGATACATCGCTTCGTGAATTAGCTGCATCGCTTCAACACATTGGAGTTTTAGCTTGTAAACATGAAGAATTACTGGCCCGTTGGTCCAGTGGCGAAACTGATAGCCAACCCGGGGATGATAGGTTCGATATCGATCCGGGGCTATTTGTTTTATAAGCACAAGTGTCTGTTCTATGACATGACGTGAAAAGAAGTATTTATTTAAGTATATATTAATATGTATATTAGCCATCTGCTTATCTGGTTATCGTAGCAAAATGTCTTTTCTGGCCTAGTTTGGGATCAGAAGACTGTGTGGACATGTCCCAAAATATATTCTTATTTATTTATGTTAGTTGGTACGAAAAACAGTATAACTTAAGACAAACTAAAGATAAAATTAAAGTGACAACAACTGCAGTTAAGCTGGTGACCTTGCGCCCGATGTTTAAATGACGGTTAACTTCATTCGTGCCAGTACACCAGTAGTTGGGTAACTGCGGGTCTGAGAGATTAAAGTTGACCTGAAAGTGTAAAGTAAACACTTGGGTAAGTTTATACAAGCTTTTGAAAGTACATTGTTGTCACTATTGTAATCAGGTGTATCATCGCGCAATGTACCTTTCGCGGTTGGCGAGGAGCATACAATATTTTTATTACTTTTTTCATAATATCACGCCGGTTTCGGAGACTTGGGACTCCCTCATCGGCCAGTAATTCTAACTTATTTTACTGTCAGTGCACAAGTTGCCCACTAAATTCGGCATTAAACAATCATTCTAGATGAAAGCCAAACCTTAATTTAACTAAAGTCATCAAAACAACATTTTAATTTTTGTAATATTCTATGTAGTTCCTTCACGGCACTTTCGAAGTACAGACAAAGACAAAAGGCTGTAATATATTTATCCATGATTGCAAACATAATCAGTTGCAATGTTCTTGATGAGATATGTATATGAATACTATTCTGTCTGTTTTGCAAAGCCCAATGCGGCCGCAATCGCGGCCCGCGGCGACCTTGTACCGAATATTTTGACTGTTAACATTTCGCCTGTGATAGCTCTCTCGTAAGTCCAGCCGGTTGGTTCGTTTGGCGCCGATTGCGTTGTGTCAAGTGTGTTCGTGTATTGCTGTTTCGTTTGTGCGATGCGATGCGATTTCATTACACTTAACGCAATTAGTTGAAGCTTTTATGTTCGTCGATATTGACATTTTATTGTTACCTACGTTTAGAATTTGATCGATTACGATAGAAATGTGTCATTAATTTGTTGAAATATTAACGACACACTTTGTTGTAAGTACACAGTAATGTTGAAACAATTAAGCAGCTACAAGCAAGCAAGTAAAATTTGGCGGTCTTATTGGTAATAAGTCACTTGTTCTAGCAAAAATGACGGTGCCGGTGCACGTAACGATTTATGGAATAAAAAATGTATGTTATTATAGAGGCATTAAGGACAACGCAATGTACCAGTAGATATAGGAAGGATAGGCAAAAGAGGAGAAATTTTGTAGAGGGAATCAATGAATGAATTGTTTCCGTCGTCCGTCAGTCTCCGTCGCTACCTCGCTGCAAGCGACGGGTACTCACGAGGAAGGACCTCGTACAGGTCCGAAACTATTCGGGCAATCCCGAAAAACGTACGTGAGTTAAGCCGTTACGTTTTTAATCATGTGTATAAATACTCACGAAACATTTAATAGTTAAATGAATTGTTTAATTATTACAATGCAATGGATCCATAGTTCTGAAGGACAAACGAAGAAACGTGAGAATGTAACCTATTTAATTTCCATGACAGGTAATCCCACAAAATGGCGCCAAATGCTGTTCCGTTCTAGAAATACTACGGGAAGTAATTGAAAAAAAAAATCTCTCTCTTTAAAGTAATTATTTATATTTTTTATAAGTATATAATAAAAATTTGATTAAAAAGTTACTTCTTTCTGGCGGTTACACTGACTGGCAGGAAGTGTGGCTGATGTAAAAGCTAAATAAACCTCGACACAAATTCTTTAAATTTTAAATATTTCTAGACTTATTATTATGACTAAGCAAGTATGCAAGTTTAATTTTAAATCGATGCGTTTTAAACTTAAACGTCATAATATGTCGGAACTGTCATTGGGAAATCTGTACAATTTAGAATATTTCACAATACTCTTTAAATGGTGTGAAGTCTATCAAACTGCACTTGGCCAGTATGGTAGAAAATGACCTTTCTTATCAGAGAAGACCTGTGTCCTAAGGGACAGTAAATGGGTTGATGATTATGACAAAGAAGAGATGTCGGATTTTTTATAATAGGGTGTAGTTTAGTCTTAAAATTGTATAGCTAAAAGAAAATGTAGGTAATAGCTATTGTTTTTGAAGATACACTAACTTAGTCTTTAAAACGACGATGAAGCTATCATCGTTCTTACGTATATGTTAGATCTAACTCTACTGTACTACATAGATGGGCACTTGGAATAATTCCAACACCTCCTCATTAATAGCTGAGTGATCATTTTTTCCAGTCACCCAAACTGAAACTGTAAAGCGCAGTAGAGCAGTTGATGAAATTGTATAAAAAAATAAAATGCAGTGTCTGCATAGGTAAATTGTTTAAAACGGAGGCAAACATATTCTTTGTCTACGGTTTTTAAAGGTCAAATAGTTTAGAGTCACCACGACCTATGCCGACCGCGCTCCGTTTGACGTAAGAGGTTTGTTATACACTATCGATATTTTTAATCTGTTAGAACTAATTCCATAGCCGCCTATAAAATAATTGTAACTTTTTCTTCTCAATTTTTTTCTAACCGATTTTTGATGTGAACAATGCATTGCAAGAAATACTAAAACACGTACATTCTATAAGGGGTACGTATGCCTACAAAAATGTTCCGTGATGTTACTTTTTCGATTCAAATGTTGCTACGTATCTTTGACTTTACATAGTCTTCTTAAAGATTCAATATCGCTTGCCACAACCGTCAGGAAAAACGTCTTCAAAAATTAACATACGAGTAGGTACGTACCCTAAAATTCTGTTGAATTGTATGAATTTATAAATATAAAATATTATCTGGCGCACAATAGGTAGCTGATTAACAATAGAATATTCCTGAGTAGACCGAAACAGGCCGGTGATATTGATTTAGACAAACACAACATTTTAAATTTCGCACTATTTGTGTTGCCTATGTGAGATGTAAATAGACGCTGATGATGATGGTAAATTGCGATGAGTACATTAACATATTATCGCAGACACGTTAGTCGCACAACAAACAAATGAATAATACAGCCAAAAGATAACTATGACGGGTACACATTATCCATTCTTTCTCCACAACACATCCCGGCGCGGTTGCCTCACGGCGCGGCGCAAGGTCGGTTGCTCAAACGTGTGCGACTGACCGAAAGTGACTGCGTGTGGTAATACCGTACAAAGAAATGCTATCTCGAAAGTAGAGGTATAATATTCGGCTGGCCCGTTGGTGCAGTGGTTAGTGGACCTGACTATTGCGCCAGGTGTCGTGCGTTCCATTCCCACCCAGAATATATATTTGTGTGATGAGCTCAAGTATTTTTTCCATGTAGTTACCATAACACAAGCTCTCTTGATGCTTAGCTTGGGATCAGATGGCGGTGTGTGAAGTCCCCAGATATTATTATATATGTCCCGGCTAATATCACGTATTTATGTTTTTTCATGATGGCCGCAGCCTAGGGAGCTGGAAACCGAAACTATTCCGAAACTGGTCTGGTCATTTCGAAAAAACCTACGTAAGTTATGTCGATACATATTTAAACGTGTGATTAAACACGAAACATTTAATGGTAAAGATATAATATTTCTGAACATACATAAGTATATTCATATTTATACTAGTTGTTGGTGATGGCTTGCTCGCTCAAAATCAATATTACAATATATTCCAATATACCTTATTGCAAACCAATAGCATAAATTTGAAATTTTACGCGTATAAATTCCAAAACGATGGAATTTCATACAATCCTTCAACACCTATTATATCCTCTTTGGGGTGAAATTTACAAAATTCCTTTCAGTTACGTCAGTCACGGAACCTTTGCAGCAAGTTTGATGCTTCTAGGCCTGTCGGTTTGGGCTATACGTTAACCGATCAAACAACCGATGTTTTCCGTTATATATCTTTGTAGACATAATAATATCTAGTTTATCTGCTGTCGCGTTTCCATAGTTTCGCTCTGATTTCTTTCGGACCAGATGGATGTATGTGATATCCGTTATATGTTAGCTTCCTTGAATTGGAGTCTTATGTATGAGATGCATGACTTAGAGGAAATTTTAAATTATTTTTATTCGAAGCTTTATGAAGTATTCGATAAATGTGTACCAAGAAAATATGGACGTTTAAATAATGACCGCAGGTATAATTACCCTGAGTGGTATACCAGGGATATTATAAGAGATTTAAGTACTAAGGGCCGCCTTCATAAGAAGTATAAAATAACTAGGCTCGATGATGACTATATTCAATTTTCGAGATGTAGAATGCGTATCGAAACAGCTATAGAAACTGCACATGAGCAATATAAAATACGTATACAGCGTCAGTTTGTCAAGGATCCTAAGTCATTTTGGCGATATATTAGGAATAAGAGAAATACTAATAATAGGCAGACTATTATAAAAGATGGACAGCATTTAACAGGCATTGAATGTGCTAAGCAATTTGCGAAGTACTTCGAGTCTGTGTACAGAAGCGAGGCGCCGAGACTAGATGTGCGGGAGGCGGCTTCAAACACGGCGAACAGCGCCCGTGTGCACATAGATAGTTTTACTCTTCAAGATGTCAAAGAAGCGTTAAAACATTTGAAGCCAAAACACTCAGCGCGTCCAGGTGGCATACCCGCATTTATTTTCACTGATTGCAGTAGAGTACTAGTAGAACCACTACTGTATGTATATAATGTTTGTCTTAAATTGGCGGAATATCCAGACCAATGGAAGATCACTCGGGTCGTTCCAGTTCCCAAAGGCAAGGTGGGACCGGATATAAGCGGTTACAGGTCAGTAGCAGTGCTGTCTACGCCAGCAAAGGTGTTTGAGTCCGCCGTTCAGCGCTCCGTGCAAGCGCAAGTGCATGTGCAACTATCGGACGCGCAACACGGATTTTGCCCAGGCCGCAGTACTGCCAGTAATCTCCTTAATTTTATGGCTCAGATTATACCTTCTGTAGATGCTGGCGTGCAGGTAGATGCAGCATACTTTGATTTTAAAAAAGCATTCGACGTGGTCGATAACGACGTCCTATTGAGAAAGCTTGCAGAAGTCGGTTGCACGCCTCATCTCCTACGTTTCTTTGCAAATTACATGCGAGATCGGCAACAGTACGTTGAAGTTAATGGCTTCGAATCTGAGCCATATTACACCAGGTCGGGTGTGAGCCAAGGCAGCAATTTGGGTACTGTCAAATTCATAATAATGATAAACGACTAGCCGGAAGTCATCAGACATGGCTCATGTTTACTATTCGCGGATGACCTTAAGTTGCTGCTCAACATTAGGGAGACACAGGATTGTGAAAGACTACAAAAAGACAGATAGTATAGTGCAGTGGAGCTGTCAAAACAAACTCTATTTCAATGTGTCGAAATGCTCGATAATAACTTTCACACGCGCTTGTACTGTTGTTCCCTACGAGTATAAAATGGATGCAGTACCACTACAACGCGTCGACCAGGTACCTGACTTAGGAGTTTATCTCACTCGTGAACTCAAATTCCGCGATCATATTACAACCATTTGTAAAAAACCGTAAAGAAACCTGGGCTTTGTTCTGAGGCAGTCTCGGGCTATTACCAATATTTCCATAATAAAGGTACTGTATGACGCATTGGTCACGAGTCATCTGGAATACAATGCAGTTGTATGGGCCCCATATGAAGGGAAATATACGGTAATGTTGGAGCGCGTCCAGAATAAATTTACCAGGCATCTGTATATGAAATTACATGGTGTCTATCCTTTCTACCCGTTGATGTATCCTACATTATTTGCACTAGGTATGGAGGGTTACAACGAACTGAGGGTACGCCGAGAATTCGCGCTAATATCGTATTTAATTAAAATGCTGCGCGGTGTAGCCCATAATCCGGGAGTGCTGCGTTGCCTTACTCTGTGCGCGCCGGAGCGCTGCGTGTGGAAACACCGGCGCCCACCGCTGCTGGCCGTGCCTGCAGCCAGGACTAACTTGATGGCCAAGGCGCCACTCACCCGAGCTATCTGTATACTTAATGAAGTACAAAACAGAATGGTTTCATTATATATATAATAATATGTTACGCACCTGTGCATATTCAATAATCAGTTTTTGCTATAATTGTCTTGTAATCTTTTATTGTACTGTATTGCTTATTTATAAGACCATGCTATCGCATTGGATTCAAACCTGTAATGGTAGCAATGACGTTTAAGAAATAAATAAATAAATAAAAGTAGCCGGAGCATTACATAATCCAAAGAGCATGACATTAAATTACCACAGGCCCCGTCCTGTGGAGAAAGCTGTCTTCTCCTTATCTTCTGCACAGATTTCCACCTGCCAGTAAACAGATTTCAGATCCAAGGTAGAGAACCAGTTCATCCCATTAAGCATGTCTAGGGTATCATCTATCCTAGGCAATGGATAGCTGTCCTTTTTCGTTATATCATTAAGTCGACGGCAGTCGACGCAGAAACGTGTATTCCCGTCCTTCTTCTTCACTAGCACCACCGGAGAACACCAAGGACTTGAAGATGGTTCAATCATTCCCGTTTTCCCCATGTCTTGGATCATCTCTTCAACATCTTTTTCCTTGGCAATAGGAATTCTTCTGGCCTTTATTCGGTGCTTAACCAAAGACTTTAACTCGGATTTCCCGGGTTAACGTCTTTGGTTAAGACTTCCCGGATATTCGTCGTTCTTTCAGAAGATCCAAGTATATCTGTTTAACAATGTGCTTGCCTTTAGTTTTTGCGAAGGTGTCAAACCATTTCCGCAATCTTTAAAAAGATCGTCAATCTCCGCTCCTTGCTCTACGGTTTGCTTCGCAGCCGTGCTTGACTTCCTCAAGCACATTGACATCCGCCGAGTTCTTTACAACACTTCAACTCTACGTCGCAGTCACTCAGCTTGATAATTGGTACCGCAATAGGTGTTTTACTGCAGACTAAGCTTCTTGCAACTATATAGTGTTCCAACGCTCCAGAGTCTTCGATGAGAACACTTCTCCTTTGATTGGTTGCTGTCGATGACGGCAACTGTACCGGTACCAAGGACGCCGTTTTCCCAGGTATGGCACGATTGACCGTTCCTTCCGGCCCACCACTCATAAATATTTCTTCTTGCCCGCAAACAAACGTTCCATTGTTGCAATCAATAGAACAACTATATGTCCTCATAAAGTCAATGCCAAGAATACAGTCGTCTATTATGTCGGCCGCAATCACCTTGTGCTTGTAAGACATCTCCCAAATACGCATCACTGCTGATGCTTCCCTAAGGACGGGTATTGGCTGACCCGTGGCGGAAAGCAACTTACATTCCCTCGCTTTGTCGCGTTGTAATCCGAACTTGAAATATTCCGGACGCACCACTGTCCGAGTTGCTCCAGTATCCAGTGTAATGTTGCGCGATGATGATCGATAAGGGTACTTCGTACAAGTAACATCTGTGCTGTGCATTAACAAAGATTTTAATTTGTTTTTGTGGTTAAAAAACCTTTAAGTTTAGTGTAAAGGGAAAAACACAATTGGACAAATTTGGTAATCCATCTAACTTTAGCCGAAAACAGACAATTGTTTAGTACTGTGTTTAGAAAGCCACCCGCAAACAATTGCAACTACAAAGCTTTACATGCATTTGAACAAAACGCGTAAACGTGTTCAAAATTTGCATTACATACGCCCTTCTTCTCGTGAACTTACTCGAACGCGCTCTAGCGGGGCCTTTATTGCCGTGCTAAATTGATTATTTTGTAGCTAGTGCAAATATTTTTAAATTCTACTTGGAAGTCAAGGGTCATCTATTGCCGTGCTATACTTGAACCACAAAAATGTCTTCTAAAAATATTCAATGGGGGTGTTGTAATGGAAGCAATGAAGAAAAAAATTATATAAGATGCGCAAAGTGCACCAAAGCTTTTCACAACCAATATCTTAAAGCTGCTAAATACAAACAGTTCTTCTCCGACGGACACTGGTTATGTCCCGGATGCCGTGAATCTTCAGTTCCCAAGGAAATAAAAAATGATAATACGCCTATCCGGCAGTCTAAAAATGTAACCATACGCTCGACCAAAAGACGAGCACTGTCACCGCCTCCTGAAAAGCAAGATCTCTCAATCACCCGTGATGAAATGAAAAACATTATGAAGGAAGTACTTAAAAAGCACACAATTGATATTAAAAAGCAGTTCATCGATGAGCTGACAACAATAAAATATGAAATGAGAAGTATAAATAAGGCTATGGACCACATGAGCGATCAAGTGGAAGACATACAGTAGAAACATAAAAGAAAATTCTGACCAGATTAAAGCACTACAAAAACGGGAAATCGAAACTTAGTCGAACATAACAAACCTCATGAATCGTATTAACTCACTAGAGCAAAATGCTCGGTGCAAGAATGTCGAGATCCAATGTGTTCCTGAAAAGAAATCTGAAAATCTCATAAACATTGTAAAAGAGCTGAGTTCTGTAGTTGGACTAGACGTTAAAGAGGATAATATTATTCGTGTAATTAGAACGGCCAAACTCAACAACGAAAGTAATCGCCCTCGTTCTATAATACTGGAATTTAATAATACAAGGGTACGTGACACCCTCTTAGCCTCTGTTATTAAGTTTAACAAAAGGAGAATGACTTACGGAGCCGAGACGTGGACACTGACGGTGCGACTGGTCCACCGATTTAAGGTCGCTCAGCGAGCTATGGA
>DWJK01000106.1:0-28713 GCA_018248815.1 Croniades pieria auraria
CACGCACGCACGCACGCACGCACGCACGCACGCACGCACGCACGCACGCACACACACACACACACACACACACATATATATATATATACGATATGTAATATGATGTTACATACGTTACATATAGTAGTTGAACAATATGACGATTTATAATATGTATAATAAATGCCGCAATAATGTATGCCGCTTCAGTCATACAAAAAACATTGGTAGTACAGTACTCTTTAGGCAGAGATGAACTTCAAAATATATGCCTTTTCTAATCAGCAACTTCTATCATATATTAAACATCTAATAATTGTACATTAACATTGGAAATCGGAAATAGAATCCAACGGATTCCGACCATTGTTTTATTCGAATTTCGAAGAGAAAGTCACATAGTCGCAATAGAGTAACTAGGGGAAAATGGATGCGTCAGGAAAAGTGAAAAGGTCACAGTCTTCGCATGTTGTAGGAAGTTAATTTAACGATACACTAAACGTTCCGGATGGTTAGACAAAATGTTTCCGTGTAGGCATATGAGGTGTTCATGGGCTTATGGGTTCTAAAGTATGGAATATGTATAGTGGCAAAAGGATTTAATGATCTGCCATACTTTATACATTATTTGCACTTAATCTGAATCGTATTCTTTGAGCTCCAAGTTCAATATCTGCCGTACTAGCTTTTGGGGTTTTTCATAAATTTTATTCTTATTTTCTCTCAACTTATTAATTCCCACTGGATACCGTGATAAGCGCTTATTGTCAATGAATACGATTGGCGTAAAACACGAAATGTTTATATACATATTTCAATTCTGGAACAAATAGCTCCTATTGTTAAATAAATCGATTCACTTAAAAACCTATATCATACAAATGCATATTTCAAAACAGGGACATGTCAATAACCTAAGTATTAAACAAATTGTTCGATGACGTCAGGCGACTTAACCGTTCAACTGTAATCAGCCTAAGGCGTGAAACAATAGAAAGACGCAACCCCAACCAACACTCGTCCGTGACGCTTGGCGTAACTCACTTACGACTATTCAATTTGGGGTATATTTTTTGAATCAATTTCCCGGTCGACTTGCCGTGTTTGGTTCAGAAGGTCCGCACTCGTGCGTATAGTTTCATGACACCGCGACGCGACCGCTCAACGGAAACGAATCAGATATTAATTTGGTATCCGGGATAAAATACATAGGAACGTTACGATACGAGTATGAACTCGACATTGCGACGCGATGTGGAAAAATCGCGGTATCGCGCGACTGTTTTTATGGTTTGCCGATACCGTTATGCGAAACTTGATGTGTTAGTTCGGTTTCATAATATACCTACAATCTGTGGTTTTATTCATTAGTTGATGGAATATACGAGTAGGTATAACTGATGCAAGAAAGAAGATGCTGCACGTATAAGATCCTCCTGAAACTTCAAAATACTACAGCACTGGATGTGGTTTTACTTTCTTGTTAAGTACAGGTACATCAAATACTTTAGAGTTTCTAGACCGTTCTGGATTTGACGTTAAATAAAATAGAAACTTTTTTTGCTGTCGAACTTTCCCCGAAACTTATTCATGGGATTAATAACAACCAGAATATCTAGTGAAGACTACTTCTACTATTTCGAGTGAATAAACTACTATTACTATTACTACTATTTCGAGTGAATAAATGAGACTACTGTAGGAGTCGGTGATATCTAGAAAATGTACCCAAGACTACGAGATTATTTCCTTCCGAGGAATTTACAAAAGACGCTTGCTCTCAAGTATTTGCATACTATAGTTTATTTCTTGCAACGTCAGATTGCTAGATATAAGTTATATTTCTCTCATAATTCTATTGTGGCGTTAGCATTTTTGTTCACAGTCAAAAATAGAACTCATTACAATAATAAATACTATTTTTAAACCCTAAAACCATCGATAACATTCCCAATCTAAGGCGTAAACGGCTACGAATATGAGTCGAATACACTACGAATTGACTTATTTACTTTCTGTACAGTCTTTTACCTGTCAGTGAAAGTCGTGGCAAAATCTGTTCACCCTTTTCTCATTTAGCAACGACAAGCAGACAGATAGGCAAAATATTTTTAGACACAGATTTGAGGGTTTCTATGGTACGAATAATAATATGAGCTTAAGTAAATTGTATTAATTTTAAAACCGCAAGTTTTATTTTTCTTTATAACTATAGAACACATTATTAATTACCAACTTTTATAATTCATCACAAGAAGCCCGTCACGTCATGTGGATTCTTATTTTCCTCCAAACGTCTACTGTTTTTCATTGTTTACGCAGACACCCTTAGCATTTACTAGGCAAAAAGTTCCCTAAATCCCTGTCTGAAATGTTCTCATTTTGACAAACAGTCGGGACTGACAAAAAATTTAAAAACGCATTAAACATGGTTTTTCATAACATGTAGGCACGCGCATTAATTTAACAAAAGCCGTTTTTATAAATCGTAGATAGACATTAGATTTATTTGTAAAGTTTAGATACATTTGTGTACACCGCAATTAGACATTTAAAAATAGGTTTAAATTAAACTGCTACATGTAATTGATTCATAAAATTATCTTTAATCTCATAAGCTCTGAGATGCAGGTATTTAAAAACTTAAACATCCTATAATATTTTGAGACGAAACTTTTAGGAACCATGCGATAATATATCCTCTTCTATTGAACATGCCAAACAGTCAATAGTTTTTTCACAGTCATCTACCCTTTAATCGTTCTGCTCCTAACCACGGAACTCCTGTCACAATGAGAAGGGTTAAGGCCATAGTCTATCGTATTGGCCATGTACGGTTTGACAAACTTTTCACGCTCTAGAAAACACGACGGAGAACTCCATGGTAACACTTTTAATATAGGGAAGAGTGGGGGGATTGGAGACAAAAAGTTTAAGAAATTGCCAGTTTAAAATACAATCATTAACTTTTTTAACACAAATCAGTCTTTTAGTTAACTGTCTTTCGGTAATTACTAACAAACATTAAAAAAGTCTACACTTAACTAGTTAAAATCACCTGTTTTTATAAAAGTTACTTTCCCTCCCATTACCCTGTACATCGGGTAATGAGAGCTAAGAATACTCCATATGTGTAATGCGAGCCATCACGTGAACTCTTAATAAAATTATACATAGTTTTACCTACATAACAGTAACTTATTATAAAAAAATCAAAACTACAACATAATAAATAAAATATAATAAAGGTACAAAAAAAAATTAATGTTTAAACAAAGTAAAAATAAATAGCCCATTATATAGTATTTTAGAAATCTAAAGCATTGCAGCCAAAACACTAAGAATGAACCCATTTGTCAAAACCTCTGCAACAGTACCATAGTTCTTTATTTTTTCCAACATCATTACACATCATGCATTCATGTTCCTCCTCTGATTACTCACAATCATCATACATATTATTTTCATCGACAGATGATTCCTCAGTGCGCTGCTCGGTGAATAAATTTTTAGTTGCTCTTTCTATATTTCTGTTACATGGTTTATTATTCATTTTTAATTTAGTATTCTTAGATTTCTCTTTTTGGATTTTCTTTGGTATACTTACTTTTTTAGTCTATTTCTCTTTCTTCTCCTCATACACTTTCCTTATAGGAGTGCTAGTCTAAACTTCTGAATACTGCTTTTTTCTATTTCCACTTGTTGATTTTGTTAGCATTTGTGGTCGAGGGCTTAAAATATTTAGAATATCAGCGAAACTTGTAGAAGGCAGTGGAGAAGCTCGTCTTTGAACATCTTGTTGTGATGGTTGGTTGTTGGTATGTTGTGGAGGGGTGGTGCTCACTTCTAGTGACGCTCGAGAGTAAGTATATGACTGTAAAATAAGCGTAGTTATTGATTCCGACGGTTCCATATTGCACTGTAATCATGTTCATTCTGTTCAAGACTAATCAAATCTTAATCTTAAAAAATAGATGGTTCATGGAATAAGAGCTATAGCGGGATAATGGCAGAGTAAGTAGCTCCCATTACCTAAATGGTAACCATCTTAAAATAATAAATATAATTTAAAAAAATATCTTTAATTAGATTATCTTACACTTTTATGAAATAATGCGATAATAGACATAAAATGAAACGGAATAATAAATGTATACGTACCTACTTAGTTTGGTTGTAAGATTTGACACCATTTTACAAGAATGTGTAACAAAACAAACGTGTTGATGTCACCACCATTTGCGTGCTACTGAGCCAGTGAACGGTGATTACATGACATAACCGAATGTTCCCGAAGCTCTTCGTGTCAATTTCGGGCGACTTATACTTTCCTGCCTGCGTAAATTGTAGTGGCTCCCAATACCCGCTAGCTCCCATTACCCCATTCTCCCCTACTATTTTTTTTAGTTTTTTTAAGAACTATTGTCAGTAATAGGTGAAACGTGGAAGCAGTAGATACTCTCCTCTGCCTACCCCTCCGTGAAAATACTAATGTTGATACGTTTTTTAGTAGCAAAATGAGGAATAAGATACCTACATTGCTATTGACAAAACGGCACAGTATATCTGCCCATTTATCGGTGTAATATCCACTGGCAATGCATTGATTGCCTGCAATCCCAATCTATTCGCAACAGCGCGCTGCCGTCGATGCGACGCTCATTATAAGCTGTGGCACAATGGAAAAGTCTCCCACTTACTACGTAGATGTATTGTTATGGAGCGTTCCATTATTGGAGACGATTTTCTTTATTTTGAAACATTTAATTCGATCTTTTACATTTTATAGCCTGTGTTAGTAGCGGTCGCATTCCATACATGAGCGGTAGTTGAGAATAAAAGGTAATTCCATTTGCGCATGCTGAAAAATTTCTCCATTTAAAATATTCAAGCGTTAGCAAAATAATTCTTAAGCAAATATAATATTACTGCGCTATTTGTAAATATTATACTAATCGTTATAAAATCCAACGATATTTCAAAATTGAAAAGTAGTGATGCCATTTCCAACTCACTATCCATATTAAGCACTTCGACAATGATAAATTAAGATCTTTAAGTCTTAAGAGATCACTTGCTTCAATCAATGTTAGGCAATTCGACAATTACAAAGACGCTACTGTAAGGGCTGGATATAAAGATGAATCGGAAGACCCTGATCGATGTTAAGACTGATTGTTTATTCGATAGAATACTGGTTAAAACTGCTACTACTACTATTAAAACATTACATGCGCAATGAATTACAACACAATGACAACGATGAAGCAATGACGCGTCAATAAGAGCTATATTGTGCTAAAATATTCGTACATCCACGTATCGATCGGTGTAATACACACCGATGCTGCCTTGATCTACCCGCAACGGGACCCCGTCTATGCAACGCTCATTGTTATATTCTCGCTCGCGGCACAAAGATGTTACAACTGATAAAAAAATATGCCACATGTATAATAGGACATAGGACGTATAAACGCAGATCTAGCCTTACAAATAGTGGATGTTTATGTCAGTTGAAAAATGCATATAAGTTTTTTTCATAGTATTTATAGAGCGCCTAGAGATAAATAGCTATTTAAATGTAAGGTTCATTTTATATATGATATTAAAATTGTTCATATTATATGTAATTTAATTATGTACATGGTTTGAGAAATAGAAGAATAGAATTGAATAAATAAATTAGAACATTAATTAATATATTAATACTAGTGTTATTAGAAAGAGACTTAGATACGTTCAGTTTAAATTAAATCATATGTATACAAAGACAAAAAATTAAATATTTTTTTAATTGAAATAGTATATAACAATAACAATATCTCGCCCCAACTCACACACGGCCCCACCTGATCTCAAAATAGGCAGAATCTCTACTACGGTGACCAGATAGTTGGTAAACTCAAATATACATACATTTTGTTAAATATCTATCTTTATATTGATAATTTTATGCTCTACCGGAACAGACATAAGTACTCAACATAAAAATATTTATTCTGAGCAGGAAACGAACCCATCACAGGGCAAACAAGTCAATAATTTGTATGGTGTTTTTCAGCAAACTATATTATAATTTATATTCGTAGTAAAATATGAATATTAGAATATATTAGAATTATTATAATATAATATGAAAATTAATTTTGAGTTAAAGACTGCCTCGGTCGAGTGGTTGCAAGCGCGACTGCTGATCGGGGGTTCCTGGGTTCAAATTCCGGGTCGGTACTATTGAAATTTTCTAACTTAGAATTTCTAGTGGTGGCTCGGAGTCTGGATCTTTGCCCGGTGTATGGCAATAGGCTCACCACGTATTCCAGGGGACTTAAACGTAAATGGTGAAACGGGAGTGTACTACACTCCTCTGCCAACCCCTTTGGGGATTACAGGTGTGAAATTAGTTTTCTTTTTTAATATTAATTATGTCTCTCTGTATAAAGTTTATCAGGTATCTAGTCAAAACATTAAAGCGTTTACCTATTTTTCTGTCTGAGCTGTTCCAAGACGTTATTATCAATACTACTATTTTCTTTGACTTCACTTGTACAAATATTGTTAGATCAGAATATTTGAACTATTCGGTTAGAGTAAGAATCATTGGTGACAGTTCACCATGTCACCTGGTTCATTTGGCATAGTGTTTACCACGGTGATCTAAAAACTACATGTGAGAATACGGTCACGGGTTCTACTTAGTTCCACTCAGTCACCTACTGAAAGAATTGAGATTCATTCATTAGGAGCTTTTACGTAGTGTTCTTAATATGTATTCACCGTACGAGTAACGTATACCCAATAATTAACACGTGGTCTTTATAGTGAGAGATTTAAAACTTCGGACTTCCAAGGTCTCTGTAGATACTGTTCGAGTGTCAATAATCTTTTAGGTCTTATTATTCTATACGATCCGTATTGGTCACTCACTCAGAAGCTGAATGGCGTTGGTTAAATTTACAGTATATTTAAGTTCTATAATAATCGCTATACGCTTGCTGTACGGCTTCGTTTCGCCCTGATTACCACCCGTTATATAAAAAGATTGTCATCAAATAGATTGCGTGTTGATTCCCAACGTGCAACACCACCATTTCGATTGCAGGGTCCACCCTCACGGAACAGGGCCCATATTGCGAACAACGAGGAACACGAAATTACAACGCCACCTCGTGGTCACCCCACGGAACTGTCAAAATGCCGCCGGGAGATGATTGATTGCAACTTTTTTCTCTCTCTTCAATCTTCATTTTATTGAAATTGATGGCTTGTTTCGCTAGCCAGACACCGTTATTTGATAATCGACTGGTTCCACTCATTAATGTGCCATCAATATTTATAAATAGTTGCCAATTCAGATGGGCGGGATCATATGAATACATATGCTACAGAAACTACTGCTACTGGGAGAGACTTCTTTAGAAATAATCAGTACTTTGGTACAGATCCCAATCCATTCTTTGTTTTTTGTTTAAATTTGTTTATGTACATAAATAATTTAAGAAATCGAAGAAAAAAAGTAAATAACCAAGGTAAAGTCATGATTGTGAGAAGGATGAATTGAATATGAACCAATAATGAAAGCGTTCGATGTTTTAAGTCGACAGAACTTAACATGTACAAGAAACTTGATTAGTCACGCGTTTTGGCGCCTTTTTTTCTTTTTTGTCGCCTTTCTTTTATTGTTTACTTGTTATAGGTACATATTGCTTCACAATGTCACGTATGTTTACTGCATACGTTACATAAACTTTCCATATTTAATAACAACTTTTGGAGGTACTTTCTATATGCTACCCAAGATTATTAAGTTTATTGTTTTATATTTTTAAATACCAATCAAATATTTTAAAAATATTTTATTAACAGCAAGAACAACTATCGCTTTTCATACAAGAAAAGAAAAAAGCGGAAGTCCCAGCGATGCCTTCAGAAGTGAAACCTTAATTCAACTCGGAAATAAACTTCTAACATTTCTTCTATGTAGTTCATTGCACTTAGAGGATTGATATATGTTGAGTTTCAATGGTTGATTGTGCAATAAAATTTTAATTATTCTCAGCCTGTAATGTTTATTTTAGATTAAAACTTATAGGTGGGTAAATAATATAATAATACGTGTAAAATAAAAAAAAATCCAATTAAAAAATACTTAGATGGTAAAAAATATGAGGTCTGCCAACCCGCACTTGGCCAGCGTGGCGGACTACGGCCTTAACCCTCTCAATATGAGAGGCGACCCATGTTCCAACAGTGGAATGACAAAGGGGTCGATTATTATTTATTATTATTAAAAAATATGAGGTGAAAATATTGAAAACAAATATTTAAAAAGTATTGATAAACTTAAAAAGTGAAAAAATTACAGAAGTAAAAATGTACGTACGCATATTTCACGATAAAATGGTAAATTCACGATAAAACAATAATTTGTTATTTAATGACAAATGTAAAATACTGTAATTTTTAAATGGATACAATGTAGTGAAAAAATCGAATATTTACAGTATATTTGTTAAAAATACAAAGAATATATAAATATTTCTTAGTAGACTGAACGCGGATAATAAGAAGTTTCTTTTTAAACCTCATATTATAATTTGAGGAAATGTTCCTTATATTAACCAAAAATGTCTTTCAATATTTGATATTATCAGTTAATCTGGGACAAAAATCTACTAAACCGCCGAACAGAGGAAAACAGTTGTTTTTATTAATACTTTCAGTATTAGTGGGATAACAAGGGATTTCGTAATTGACAGTTCAGAAGGTTGGCGAGCAATTGCCTTAGGAGGCCCCACTTTAGTATATTACTTCGCTATTTGATTGGGTAAATGATCAAACTCTATATCATATGTGAGCTATACACAGAACCAGAACGTTGTACCCGAGTATATTTATATCACGGACGAGCACTGCTCTATCCCAAGCTATTTGTAGTGACTGGACCTTAGTTTAGCGTAATAAAATAAATATGTAATAAAATAAATGAATAACGATACGATAACCGTCAGGATATGAACTGAGTAATGTCCGTTGGAAACACGAAAACGTTTAAGTAATAATAATGTTCGAGTAATACGAAGCGCGTGAGCAACGCCATCTGTATTAGGTTGCCATTAGCAACAAAACTGTTTTAGTTTTCGTCTCGCGCTGCGCAATTAGCATTGTAAAAGTTGTCATCGTAATTAAACCATTACATATTTCCATGAAAGTTCAGTTATTATCCCATACCCCAACAAATAATAATTACAATTCTCATTAACCCGTCTAATTGCTGACCGCGCTCGGCGATGCTTAACACAGAAACTCATAGCCAAGACTTGATTGTTGCCTCTCCACAAATAAAAATTAAATAGTATTGACATTATTACATTAGGACTTTCCATATAATAAAAAATCACAATTGTTTTTTTACTATAGTATAATTACATATAATGCGCTGCCATCCCAACGTAACCAAAATGCTCTAACGCACAAAACCTCATCCACAGGAGGTACGCGCGGAACACACCTTCGTACACCGAATTCGTCAGTAAAAGGGTTGGATGTGACTAACGCTGATACTATAGTACGTACGTACAAAGCCTCTATAACATTTCATTCATTACCCGGCCGAAGCCTCGTAGAAACGGGTGGAAGCCCCACAGACGCGTTGCCATGACGACGGGCGGCTAGACTGCGGAAAAAAATGAGACGCAATACTCCTATTTCAATTAGGAGGCGAGCAGTAAATAGCGACCGTGCTTTGTTGTGTCTGGCGCGGGGTCTCGGGTTGAGTGCGGTGTTCTGTTACAATAATATTAGGTGTATAACACATATTAATAAGGTGAACGTCATATGTTTTTGTTCAAAGTACTGCAGCTGAAAAGTACTTATGTAGCTGACATATACCATCCGATGCTGGCTCACTGAAGGTTTTTTCTTTCATCACTTTATTTATTATCCTACTGTAGGACCATAATGTACCCTCAGAACGAAAAGGCTTAAGAACATTGTCTACTACTCGTATGCTGGTCAAGAGTTGGTAGGCATATTTAAAACATCGAGAATATTATGGATAACTCGAAAGTTTGTAAATTTCCTCCAGATGTTTTTTTTTTCTATTCTAGTGACATAAAATCTTAAAATAGAAAAGGACTCTTACATTAAAAATGCTTCCGAGATTCTAACCTCGAACCACTAATCTATGACCACTGCTCATACTTCGGTTTGTACTAAATTAACATTTACAGGTGTACCTTAAATTATTTAACCGTTTTCGATATATATATTTTTCTTAGTACAGTAACTAACATCTCGCAATGAAGAGGTCAGTAGCGACGATCAATTTAGAGAAGGCTCGCAATTTATTATTGCCGCCTTGTAAATATGTAGCGCTCGTAGCTCTGTCGCGGTTGCAGATTGAAAACGATCTGTTCATGTAGGTATCGGGGGATTTCTAATATTTTAACCATGTATTTTTACGATGTCATGCCTGTTACTGTCAACGATATACTCGTGCTCATAACATTACTATGTGTGTCAAAGGGAATCTAACCCCCAACATCTGGAATAGCAGTCAAGATTACCCACCATTAGACCCGTAGGCTGACAAGAGAGACTGTATTACCGAGTTGCCGCAAAAGAAGAACGTAAACAGATGCAAAGTTATCGACAAGAACTTTATTTTGAAACGCATTCTACTGTACTACTTACATGGTGGATATAGAGTAAAACAGCTATGAGTTGAGCATTTTATCAAAAACCCCACGAATATGACTGAACTAACAGCAGCATAGATGAGTAGAGAACCTAAAATACTAGTGGCGCTACTGTCAAATAAACGTGAACCTGAGGCGCTTTCAGACAAATTAATATCAATTGTTTATTTTAATATTACGAAACTTTTGTACAAAAATATAAAGCATAAACTCGCAATATTACGAAATGTGCGCCTTTTTAAGTCATATTAATCTGACCATCATATCTTTGTTCTATTAACGCTACCAAGTCTCTATGTTGTGTTATACCTTCTTATATTTCCGGTTTTAAGTTTTCTTGTTAAGAAGTATACCATAATTACATCGCAACTGATTAGCAAGATTAACGCTTAAGATGGTCGTATATCAAATCAATAGCCACCTCATTACACTCTCAACATAACATAGCAAAATCCACATACAATACAAACACGAATCACTTTAAGGACGCCATTTGTCGGGAGGCATCACGGAGGAGCGCGAAGGATTTAAAGTCGCGCGCGCTCGCGCCACTTTATTTGGAAGTACTCCAAAAAACTTGGCCGAAATAATCTAAACTCGTACTGTTCACGGTGCGAACTTCCCGCATCGGCTAAGTGAAAAGTTAGTGGCGAAATTACGTTTCGTCAGCGCGAGAGAAAAAAAAGCGACCATGAAAGAAATATTTCGTTCGCGCGTTCGTTCGTGTTAAGAATATAAGAGGCTTAAAATAACGGGATCAGATTTCTGGTGAGAACCGCCGAGGGTGTTAGTATACAAACTTTTTTCATTCGACGAATAGGAAAAAGTGGAAAGAAAACGTTTGATTCCGCTCCGGGGGAACGCAGCTGCTCCCGCTGAACGGAGCCATATTCAAACAGTATTACCTAATCCATTCCAATACCTACCGTGAGGAAAAGTTTGCGTGAGCCTCACCGTACATACTCGTACCAGTTGATATTATCCACGTAAGATTTACAGCTGATCGAGGTACGTATGGCTTAAGAGATTCATGATAGCTCAATTCATAAAGTACAGTGTCACTTTCATAATACTCGATTCGAAGCCTTCAAGTGTACATACACACATTTCAAAACATTTATAAAAATATTTAAAATAACAATAAAGTAACGTCACGCCTGTAATCCCCGAAGGGGTAGTCAGAGGAGTATAGTACACTCCCACATTTCACCAGTTACGTTTACGTCCCATGAAATAGCTGGTGAGTCTATTGCCATACACCGGGCACCTATCTAGACTCTGACTCACTGCTAGAACTCCTAAATTAGAAAAATCCAATAGTACCGACCCGGGATTTGAACCCAGGATATCCCGATCGACAGTCGCGCTTGCAACCACTCGACTAACGAGGCAGCGAAATACCAATAATAACGTAAAAATAAAACCAAGCATTTATTTCGCTGATACTTATCGTAAGCAACGAACCTTAGAGTGTAATTTTATCGTCGCTTAAAATATGTATAACGAGAATTTCATAATCTCATTTTACACCGCTCGTACCCTTGTAACAAACAGTACATAATCATAGATACGGCACGCTGCTTCCTCTAAGCCTAAGTTGCCTCTTCTCGGAGGTATTCCTTAGGGCCGCATTATAAGGTGGTTACCGAGTATCCCTAGGCGACTATTCAGGCGTAATATCTAAACGAATAGAATACCTTGTTACAGTAGTGATTTACGACGCTAGAATAAGCTATATTTACCTTCGAATATGATTCTTTCGTTTAATGCAGTTACGTGCATAAGAAATATTAATATATTTTTCCCTTCATTTATAAATGATTCTCTAGATGTTTTGGCTTATGAATTTTTTTACTTCAAAATTTAAGGAATGATAGAAGACGACTAAAATATCTAATATATAATACACTAATTTTTTTAACAGTTTCCTTTCAGTTGCTTTTAAAGAGCAGTAAGTTGTTACAATCTCATGTATACTCGTAAGTTAAGTGGAAACGTAAGAAAACATTGTCTAGGAAAAATTCTGAGTGCTGCAAACCTAACTTACGAGTATGTTAATAACGTTTCTTATCCTGTAATATTTGTATAACATTATTCGTTGCCCAGACTTTATCTCTCAAATGGTTTCCAGTTAGTAAGATTAATATTAAGGCATTCGTTCTCGTTTTACAAGTGGTTCCAGTACATGTTAATAATGATGTAATACTCTGTAGACATACGGTTTAATCGTATATTCCCTTTGTGACTCAACTTTTTTAATGTTAAATACAAATGAAACGGATATCGTTCAAATATTTATGCTTAATACATTCAAAAAAGACTGATCCTTATCTGGTAGTCAGTATAAGTCTTTCCCAAATCCGCCTAACGGTAACATACGTTTTATAAATAATCCCTAATACCTTTCATGTGATGTCTCGTTGGTGTCTTAACTGCCTCGTTGATCGAGTGGTTGCAAGCGCGACTGCCGATCTGGAGTACTTGGGTTCAAATCATGGGTCGGATACTATTAGATTTTTATTATTTAGAATTTCTAGTAGTGATTCGGAGTCTGGAATAGTGCCCGGTGTGTGGCAATAGGATCACCACCTATTCCATGGGACGTAAACGTAACTTGTAAAACGTGGGAGTGTACCACACTCCTCTGCATACCCCTTCGTGTCAAACTTCGTGTCGTAATGTGTCGAACAAAATTTTTATAAACATTTTTTTACAATGAAATTTCCTGGGATAAATAAAAAAAAAATTGTCAGATATGACTTTCACTTTGTCTCTAAATTCAGAGAAAATTAACATCGAGCACACTGAGATTTTCCTACTCATTGAGCTTTGATCCGAGGAGACCGTTAATTAATAAGCTCCCAGCTATGAGTGTAATTGACACTTAGACACGGATATTTATAATTATAAATTCGCGTGCAGTTGATTAAAGTCAAAAACGTAGAAGATTTTATATACATTATTTTATATTTCAGCACTTGCTGTGTTGAACCAGGCGCGGGCCGAAAACGATTTGTAAAGTCAAGCAACTGAGACGCACCCGGATATTGAATGGAGCTTTCAACTTCTGCGTAGGTAATGTTAAGTAACTTGCTGGCAATTAAACCACCGATACGTACGAAAGTAACTTTATGGAATGAGATTCATTCCCACCTCCAACATCAGCGGATAGAGATTTGTGCTGATATATGATATGGACGCCGATAATGTGTTTAAGTGCGTATACCCTAGGATATAAAATTTAAACATGAATACAATGTTTAATTTTTTACATCTCTTTGTTATTATATGGCAATAGGCTCACCAACTATTCCATGGGACGTAAACGTAACTGGTGAAACATGGGAGTGTACTACACTTCTCTGCCCATCCCTTCGAGGATTACAGGAGTGATATTACGTTTCTTCGTTTTTTGTTCCATTATTATAAATATGACCACTACGCCACCTATGTCATATTCATGTAGGCAGAGACTAAGTATTTCAATCGGCTACGGTCTTGATGAACTGCTTGTCTTGTACTGTAATCTATAATTAAATTAATTAACCATTGGCTCAATTAAAATACGTTTACATTTTTAACAAGCTCATAAAACACTAAAATGTCGCCGTGGCTCCATATACCCATTCCGTTCCGTTCCTTTTCGACCCTTTTATTATTTCACTGTTGGAACACGGGTCTCCTCTCATAATGGCTGCCATACCCATCATACATTTATCTGATGTGCAGTAGTGTTTAGACATAATCAGGTATGTACATGTCAAATTTTAACAGGACATGAATAATCTCTAAATTTGGTCGCAGTTTCCCATTGACACTAAGATTATATTACAGATGCAACCTATGTATATATTACATTTACTTGATCCAATACTAAATAGGATTGAGGACTCGAAAATACATTTCAGCTCAACTCGCAAATACCCATTTTGCACGTAATCACAGCCGCCTTGGGCAAGAGCGAAAAGCAACAGGTCATAAAAATAACTCGGGCACCTCTCGAAACTCTTACAATATCCGTTCATTGTGTCACCGTTGAAAATGAAAATGGAACTTTCTCGATTCCCCATCGAAGTTTCTCTCTAAATATTGATTGTCAAACTCTCCCTGGGCGGTTTCAAAGAGTTGTACGGCCAGTGATGTTTCATTTGGACTTTCGCGTTCATTGTTTAGATCGGCTTTGTTATTCCGTATTGTTTTAATACTATCTTGATTTAAATGAATATTATTCGTTAAATTTACGTTTGAAATATTATGGAGAAATATGTCGTTTGAAATATTATAGAGAAACATTATGTCTATCATTGTATTAGAAAGTGAATAATTTTAAATAAGAATCAGTGTAGTGGTTTACGGTTCTATTATTTAATCTGTTTCATTTAAAATTTCATGTCTAACAATGACCTTAGAGTACATTCGATTTTTCCAGTTAAAAGGAAAAAATCAACCAAACCAATTGATAAGTAATTTTCATTACCGCATTGCGTGTAACGTTTATCATTATATATAATTATATTTGTTTATTTATTTCCTCTTAAACAAAGATTATAAAGACACCAAAGTGATGAAAGCTGGGTGTAATTACAAATCTAAAAAAAATTAACAAATGTCTCATAACTTACTTAGATGCGCCAGCTTGCCGATTCAATGCAGAATCTGAAAATATTAACAAATAATTAATTTTTTTATTTCAAGATTATATTATTCCTTTCAGCGAAAGGCTGCAGACAGATGCTGGATGCAACAAGCCGAGGACAGGGCGCGATGGCGCTCATTGGGGGAGGCCTATGTCCAGCAGGGGCCACAGATAGGCTGATGACGATGACGATGACGATTTCAAGATGCTAAAATTAGGTCTTTTAATATTTAAAATAAGTTTACAAACCTTAGTAGAAAACGCCGTTCGTCTTATAAAATATTTGTCAAAGATAAAGAAATATTAGCTCAAGCGAAAACCCAAACAATTTGCGAAAAACCGTCATGAGAGCGTCCCAAACCCAAATTACGACTTTATTCCATAAAAATAGGGCGCACAATGCGATGAATCAAAACACGCTGATCTCAGCAGCTTGTCAAGATCACGTCATCGCAGCATCACACAATTATCTCTCTAATCGTCGAGAGAAAGTGATGACAGATGCTCCCCTAAAATCAAATAATGAATAAAACCATGGGACTAAGGCGTTTTGCTCGCTATTAACGAGAAAAGTTCAGTCGCATCGCGGGCTTCACTCTTATTAGGGTGAGGGCTGAGATTCACTTTCCAAAAATCACTATGGTTACACATTTTGCTCGTTAATGGGTACGTAATAATGTTGGCGTTGAAATTTAGCCAATTAATGGAAGTCTTTGGAAAGCTGTAAATAATACTAGTAAATTGTTTATAGTTGATTATTTGGGCGGGTCGGAGTGGAGAAAGAATACATTCCCTGACTCAATGCCGGGATACCAGGGTGTTGAGAGAGGCGACTAAACACGGCGCTGGCAGACTCGATATGGCGCGGCCTGCCTAGGCACGGCAAATGCCCTGGCCGCCTACAGGCAGCAGCGAGGGAGGTGTGAAGAGTCGTATTCTGTAATCCCCAAACAGCGTGACTAACGTAGGTATTTATTATCAGCAAAAAACTTTCACGAGAGGCAGTCCGGCAGTGGAATTAGGCTGAAGACGATGATGATTACATTATCATCTATTTGCCTTTATTAAATAATCTAATTTCATCGTATAATCCTACACTTAAAAACAAGTTTTTGTTTGTTTCCGAAAGCAGTTCTCCAATACGTTTACTTGGAACGATGTTTTTGTTATTCGTTTGAAATTTTATCAATTTTCTACACGAGTAATATCTGGAACGGCATTATCCAGCTAATGATGAATGGCGCCCACTTGGCTTTGTTCCAGGGCAATGTTATGAATCTATTCGACTGTCATTTCATCTTTAATAACTAATATTACCGCGCATCCCCGGCTAATGCAGTCTCAGTTATGATTATTTCTAGATATTGTGGGTTGATTTATACACCCACTGGCCACTAGTACATTGAACAATTGTGAAGGAACTCAGCCACAGAGCTGTTAGACAGGTAATTTTAGCTCTGGTGTATTATTAGTAAACATGATTTTGGACTCTGGAATCTAAATCACTTCTACACCTCACCACTACTAAGTTTAGATGTACTCACCGATTTCTCTACTATTATCCGGGAATTGTCTGATGGCCACGGCCAAGAGTTGATCAAACAGTTAAAATAACGGAATATATGTACAATACAGCCAAAGCCTCATTTCTATACTGCTACATCAACATTACAGGTAAACTGTTATGATTTTGGGGGTCGATAATACTGTGAGATGTTATTTCTGGCGTATTTTCAAATGAAGTATTAAATTTATATAAGCGTGGTGATAAAGCGGGTCACAAACATATATAAAATACGCCAGTAATACTGTAGGATTACAAAACAAGACAAAAATACACATTTCGACATTAATAATATCCTTTCATACCACGTAAACGGCTCGTTCACAAAGGGATTAAAATGCACTCACTGAGTAGATGCACTTCTCTATACAGGTATGCACATATACATATATGCGAGCATATTACTCCGATACAAAAAGGAACGAAAAATATATGGGTTGCTTTTCTCAGGCTTCCTCGTATATCGCGAGAGACGTCTTTAACGAATTGTTGTAGGAAAACCCGTGGTACTGTACTTTGTACCACAATATTACCGGGCTACGTTGTGAAGTGATTAAGTGGAGAATACAAGTCACTAGTAACTTTATCGTAAATTTAATATTAAGCAATCATGTTCGTTTTCCTGTCTTATAATGTAAATGTTTTAATACAAATTTATTTACCGTCAACTACATAATAAATTATGAAGATCAAAGTTGATTAAACGTTGGAAAACAATAAAGTTTCATTATACAAAATATTCCTTTCATATCGTTTACAAAGGAACAAAGCTATTTATAATCAAAATACATATAAAATCGTGAATTCCGCTACGCCTATAACAGTACTCGCATCCGATATTCGCAAGTGATTGCGACGCGCGAGTGTCAGCGTTTCTGGTCATCTCTCGTTAGAGGAGGATTGTGAACAGTGAAATTAAAATCGCCGTTTATCGACCACGATTGTACTCATCGATGGAACCTCTGATAATACATAATCAGAGAACCTCGAATAATATACACTTCTTTGTACATAGTACCTAGTTCGCTAAATATTATTGTTCTTGTACTAACATGATATGATATATTGATAACATTATTTGTAGTGACTGACAAATAGATCATATAGAAAATGCTAATATAATAAATAATTAAGTTACTTATAAATAATATTAATGATTAAATATCTACCGACTTAACTCACGTACGTTTATCGAGATGGCCCGACTAGTTTCGGACCTGTACGAGGCCTTCTTCATACAGGTCCGAAATTAGTCGGGCCATCCCGAAAAACGTACGTGAGTTAAACCGGTACGTATATAATCATGTGTATAAATACTCACGAAACATTTAATAGTAATATAAATAATATTAATGTAGTAGGACTAAAGCGAGACGATATTGTTATAATAAACAGAGGTTATAAGCATGCCAAATATTCAGAAAT
The DNA here is from genome assembly GCA_018248815.1 of Croniades pieria auraria. Classification (NCBI taxonomy): domain Eukaryota; kingdom Metazoa; phylum Arthropoda; class Insecta; order Lepidoptera; family Hesperiidae; genus Croniades; species Croniades pieria. Next base: position 18,305 of record DWJK01000106.1, read on the forward strand.
AGTGTATATTTTCATACAAATATTACAGTAGTATAATTGGGGGATGATAAATTGACTAGATGATAAAATACCGTCTCACCACTTAGTCGCGTCAAGTTGAGGTCGAAGAACTAAGTATAGCTTGAAATTGTGGTGACTTTAGGCACAATAACGCAAGTCACCATGAACATTGTTGCATGTATTTTTGTAGAATCTGTAAAAATTCATAAATTATAGTGATTTTCCTGCCACGTTAATAACTATGATAACATTGTCACGTAATGTTCCTTAAGGGTAGGCAGATAGCACCGAGCACCGAACAAACCAATTAATTTCTATTAAATTCGTTACAGTAATGACCCAATAACTGTACATAATAAAAAAATGTTACTGCCTCGTTGGTTGAGTGGTTGCAAACGCAACTACTGATCTGGAGGTCCCGGGTTTAAATTCCGGGTCGGGTACTACTTAAATTTCTAATTTAGAATTTCTAGTAGTGACTCGAAGTCTGGATCCGTGCCCGGTTTATGACAATAGGCTCATCACCTATTCCATGGGACTTAAACGTAACTGGTGAAACGTGGAAGTGTACTAAACTCCTCTGCCTACCCCTTCGGGGATTACAGGCGTGAAAACTTACAAAATATATTATAAGAAAAAAACTGACAATAAGCAAGCGACACATCCAAAGTTATATTTTTTTACATTCAAAATGATTCGCCCATGTATACGATGCATAAATTATCTGGTAATATACAAAAACATGAAAGTACACATTGGTTGCAGACAGCACATGCAGTTGTATAGTTGCACTCAGCGGGTAATTGCTAGGACTGTTCAAAGTGGAGAAGGATTGTTTCGTAAAGAGGGCTTTTGAATGGAACTGCATAACAGGCAGCCCTCAGACGAGCAAACAACATCCCGGAAAGATGTTGCGGTCTGCATTAGTGGGTTGAAAGTGGCCTGTACTAAAGTGTGCTATAACGTTCCTCACATTGAGAATAACAGTGCATTTTTATTCATACATACTATTAATTTCTGAATGTTTGAAAGGCATTGAAATATGTATAACGATATGTAATACAAAAGAATTGTATGATAGACAACTGTCGGAGTCGTAAGTAATGTAACTGCAACTGCCGGTGGCCTACTTAGATCCTGATTGCGGAGGCTTCGAAGAAACTTCATATCAAGTGAGATTACAGTTAAACGAAAATTTCTAATTTAAATTCTAAATAATAAAGAAAAAACATACCATGATACATACCAAAATACACATCATGATACACACCTTGATACACGCCATGATATACACCATGATACACACCATGATACACACCATGATACACACCATGATACACACCATGATACACACCATGATACACACCCTGATACACACCATGATACACACCCTGATACACACCATGATACACACCATGATACACACCATGATACATACCATGATACATACCATGATACATACCATGATACGTACCATGATACATACCATGTTAAACGATAAGTAATATTAGTGAATGAATAAAGCGGAGGCATCCTTCAGTCGTGAATCTAAGAACAATGCACGTAATAACCGAAATAATAAGATTAAGAGAGAAAAATACCGAATGCGTTAATAATTTATAGTATCCATAACGTTAAGATGATTTATGAAAACCCCCTGTAGAAAAAAAAACAAAAGGACACATAAATCTCCCTCGGTAGCGTTCAATAGATATACGCGTACCGGAAGTCTATTTTGAAATAGGTTTAAAGTTAGTCATAATGCTTATATGGAAGCTTTTTCGAGTGGATGTTGCGTCAAAAGCTGTAAGCGGATTAAAATCCAACGAGGGTACACGCGCCTAAGAAACTCAAATAACCACCTAATTTTAATACTTGTAGAATTCAATTTGCCGTTGCAGTGCCATTATTTCTTCTATCTACGAACACGTTCGGGTGTAAGTAGACCAAAGTCTGACTCGAATGCAAAATGTGACTTTACATGCTAGCCGTCGCTCGCTGGATACCCGTAAGTGACTTATTAGACTATTGAATCATTCGTAATTACTTTTATGTAAATGCTTTCGTAGAACAATTTAAATAGAACTTTATTAACATATGTACATTACAGATAATTAATATTTTACTGTTAAATGTTTCGTGAGTATTTATACACATGATTAAAAATGTCACGGCTTAACTCACGTACGTATTCGGGATTACTCGACTAGTTTCAGACCTGTACGGGGTCCTTCCCCATGAGCACCCGTCGTTTGCAGCGAGGTCGCGACGGAGACAGATAATATTGTTGGCTGCTCTGTCCTGCTCCAAAAGACAATATAGTAATATTGTGGTGAAATTAAATAATATTCTTCCTCAAATTTCGAGCTAACTTCAGCTTAACTCACACGTTTTTCGGGATGGCCCGACTAGTTTCGGACCTGTACGAGGTCCTTCCTCATGAGCTCCCGCCGTTTGCAGGGAGGTCTAATTATTTTTTATCACAATCAGTCAAGCGATTTTACCATGATGATAATCTATCGAGCGAAACCTAATTTTGTTTTTATAAAAATTACGTAAATTTTCGATAAATCAGAAATTTCGTCCTGCAACATAATATTGTTTTGGAAACTTACCTCCACCAAACTTCTTATACCGTACTTAAGCATACTCGAACTTGCACCTACAAGTTACACAGCTGCATTGTCCAGCAATATATTACCCTTACGTTATTCCAGTGTTTTATCATTATCACTACAGTCTGTTATATTCAGCCTAACGCATTAGGGCGCGTACAGATTAGAGGCATTACGTCGAAAATAGAGCCACTAACTACTGCCACGCCACTGTTTAGTTCATGTTCTGTTCTGTTACATTGTTATGTGTTGTTTTGTTATGTTGATATTTTATGTTGTGTTATGTTAGATCACGTCATATTCTGTTCTGTTCTGTTCTATTTCGTTCTGTTCTGTTCTATTCTGTTCTGTTCAATTCTGTTCTGCTCTATTTTGTTCTGTTCTATTCTGTTCTGTTCTATTCTGTTCTGTTCTATTCTGTTCTGTTCTGTTCTATTCTGTTCTGTTCTATTCTGTTCTGTTCTGTTCTGTTCTGTTCTATTCTGATCTGTTCTATTCTGCTCTGTTATGCTATTTATAGAATTTGATAGTTTCTACACCGTGACGTCTTCAATTGGGTTCTACGGAAGATCAGCGGTGGTTGTTTTTGGACTTCCAGCATAATGCTGTGTAGGATCGATTTTTTAATGTGTTCAGTCTGCAATTGCTCTTATTATTGATTTTTTTTATATCTTAACACTTGTATAACGTGTAGGTGTACACATTACAAATAAAAAAAAATTCTTTCTCTTTTTCCTTCCACGCGTGCAGATAATATATTTAAGGTAATATATTATATTTGTTCGAATAAGTAACCACAGGAAACCACACATCAAAAATAAGCGTTAGCACTGCTATTGGAAGCTCGACAAAAATATTTTGTCCCCTTCTAAAATACAGTCGTCAATACCCTCTTTGCAACTTTCTCAAGCGGCCCAAATGAATAATACGGTATAACATCGTAAACATGTTCGTTACAATTGTTTTATTACATAAACAGACTAATAACCTGGCCGACAGTAATTAATAAGGCAGACATCATGCCTATATTTCCCAGACGGGGTAGTTATGGCAATACCACTAGTGCAACATGGTAGAGAGAGCAAATAAACCACCTCATTGGTAACTGATCACTGTCGCCATGGTTATTTGCGGGAACACAGAAGTTACCAGCGTTAAAACCTGTTCTTCTATTAAATTTAGAATTTGGGATACTGTGATTCCTATTACGGTGGATATGTGTGTTGACTGTGGCTAAGCACGATGTATAGGAACGTGTTACCTCTGTTGCTTATGTCACTTGTATACACACTTAAATAGTTACACTGTAATGTAATGTAATGTAATGTAATTGTATGAATAGGCATGTAAATAATTCAATGAGCTTTATAATGTTAATTATTTTAGATTATTACTCATTAGGTTCTATATTGTAATGGTCTCACAAGTTCAGTATTTTAAAACGTAACATGAAGCCCGTAATCCCCGAAGGGGTAGGCGGAGAAGTGTAGTACACCCTCACGTTTCACCAATTATGTTTAAGTCCCACAATGGAATAGGTGGTGAGCCTATTGCCATACACCGGACACACATCCAGACTCCGAGTCACTGCTAAAAGTTCTAAATTAGAAAAATCCAATAGTACCAGACCCGGGATTTGAACCCAGGACCTCCCGATCGACAGTCGCGTTTGCAACCACTCGATCAATGAGGCAGTCATTTACGAGTATTTTAATGTTGAGTTTTTAAATGTATACTATTTGGTGACACTCGTTATGTCGTTAATCTTCATCGGAGATCTTCCAGTGGCGTAAAACAGTTAAATGGATAAGTTTGTACTCCATTCTCGGTGTGTGGCAATAGGTTCACCACGTATTCCATAGGACGTAAACGTAACTGGTGAAATATGGAAGTGTACTACGCTCCTCTGCATACCTCATCGGGGATTAGAGGCGTCATGTTACTTTTTTTTTGTATACCAGGTTTCTGGAGATATATTATGTAGTGGAAGGAAATACGTTATAATAAATAATAATAATAATAATAATCGACCCATTAACATTCCACTGTTGGAATATGGGTCTCCTTCCATATTGAGAGGGTTAAGGCCGTAGTCCTCCACGCTGGCCAAGTTGCGAGTTGGCGGACTTCACACACCTTAGAATTTTTTTTTTTATGTCGGTATATGTTATATCGGTACAATTAATGTAGGTTACATGCTACGTACATACAAAAATACAAAAACAATTATGAATTTACAGCTTTACATACCTTAAAATACCAAAACTTGACAATAGCCACGGACCCTAACACTTTTAATACTGCAACACCACACTAAAATCAACACTAAAAATTTCGGTCCAAATCAAAAAAGCGAAACCGAAGTCAAAAGAACTACATAAATATAAAAAAAAACACACAACACAAAAGTTTAAACTAAAATTTTAGTTACATCGCCCGGCCATTTCTCTCAACTGAAAGTCAAATGTCAAAGCTTTCAAATCATAGGACAGTGAATTAATTCCAACCAGTTTCAGTGAAAGCATGGAGTAACGGAAAAGTTTATTTACATAAATAATTGTAGCTGATAAGTTGAAGACTAAAGATAGAAAACTGCGAACTGAAATACGTGTTCGTATCGTTATTAGCCGACGTCCATCAACTCTTTAACATACATAGATCTTAGATTTGGACCATTCCCAAGGCTCCTATCTTCGTGTAAACTCGTCATATTGTTTTTTAGTTCATTTAATATATCAGGTATTAGACAAAAACAAAGTGTTTAGAAACAAACTGTTTTTGAAATTTTCAAAGTAAATTATATACGGTTTTAATATTTAGATAATATTGGCTTAACTTTATTAGTGGGTTAAATTTGCTTGTGGAACTTTATTTTTCAAGGTTTTTTTTGTGTTGGAAATTAATCAACTAAAATCTACATATATTCTCTATATCTCGTCAACGACTTTATAAACAGAAGGCAGCCTTTTTATATTTGCAGGTTGTCTTCGTTTTCATATGAGAATGATTTTGTACTACTTTGCTGAAGATTTCGCCTGATGTCGTTTTGTATTTCATGTTATGACGATGCATTCTTCTTTAAAGTTTAAAGCTTTATAGCGCTCCGGTAACTGAAATTTCAACGCCATAGACTAACAAAAGATGAAGGTGTACCACATACAAAGCAATGAACCATTTAGTACGAGTGCTTTAAAGTCCGATAAAAATATATAGTTATTAATAGGCATTATTACTAATATGTACCTGTTATTATTCGATAGGATTGTATAACAAGCATTTCTTGTTCAAAAGAAAATGTAGAAAAACTTCCAGATACATCAAACTTTATTAGGAATACTTTCCGAACGCTTAAAACATCGTCAAATCGATATTCGCGAACGTACCAAAACCATCTAATGGAATTTAAAGGGCCTTTTAAGAGAAGAGTTTCACTATAAACGAGTAAAGAATTTATTAATAATTCAAAATAAAATCAACATTTAAATACTGTTGCTTAGTAGCTTAGATCTGTGACAATGACTCTGTTGTCATATTGAATTGACAATTTTTGACGTTAGCATTTAAATTGGCGATCATATCGAAATATGTCATGATAACAACCAAATTAGAACTGAAACACATTTTTGTACAAAAATAAGCTGACATGATCATTGATAATGAGAAGGATAATAGAATTTAAAAATATCAAAATAATTTTGATGGGTACCGAAACGGCTTACCAGAAATGCAAGTACAGGCCGATAAAGTTCGTTCTGCTCGTTTTAGTGATTATATCGTCATGCCAGATACATTACGAGTAGACAGCATTGAATGCCGAATACCTTTTTCTTTAGAGATATGATATTCATGACTCTCTGCATACATGTGTGCTGATTTAAATTTAGTTAAGCTATAACTTTCTGGTATTTAAAAGATAATCTGTTTTATCGTATGCCCATTGACGGTCGTACAAATCGGCAACATCTGAGGGAATTTACAGCGCCCTATAAAAATGCAAAAACGCTTGGAACTCCGTAATCGTATTTTATCAAAGTCAAATCGTGTTTCGACATTGTGAGAGCGAAAACTCAACTCTGACCTGATTGCATCGCAAATTGTTCATGAATAAATAACACAGTGAAATGCTCTTAAGGGGTAGGTTTCAGTAGAATATTGACAGTTTGTAAACCAAAAAGTTTGTCACAGTGCTTATATTCTTCAAATAATTATTCATTTATTGTATTGTAGATGAGATTGTAAAGAATAAACATTTATTTTGCAACAAAAATAAATTAAGGACATGAATTCGCTCACAATGTGATTAGTAGTGTCATAAATAATTTTCAACGTATAGAGCAAAAAGTTACATCGAAACCTTGATTAAACCTCATATACACAATAACAGGAGCCTTAAGTCCCTTAAGCAATCGTAATTCACGCCAAATTGTTAATACACTTTTGAGATATTGATATGAAAAAATATATTAGCTCAGCGTCAACGAGAAAAAGCGAAACGTGACAGGAATATCCGATCATTACATCGAAATGTAACCAGTAAATACTGTTGTACTTAAATTGGAAATATAAGATCGTTTTTTATATTTCTTGGTGATAATCTTGGTTGAAATATGATATTCGGTTTCGCATTTGTCGTCAATGTTGTGCTGAATTATTTATTTAAAGTTTGAATTCATGCTGTTTTCGGTGATATTTGAATTGAGAGAATTAATATGGACTGACCTCGTATAATAGTTGTTCTTTAGGAATGAACGTGTTCCGTTTCTTTCTGGGAACATCAGATGATTTAAAGTGAATTTTTCTAATTATTACTTAAATAAATAAACTAATAAGTAAGTAATTATACTAAAATTGGAATAGAAATCTGTACACATCTTGCTGTACACGAACCACATTCAATCCAAATATCTTTGTAACATCTCGTGTGTCAACTTACTCTTACTAGTCATCATTGATGGATGTAGCGCTGTTCATTCTGGTTTTAAACCATAAATGTTCGTTCGTTTCACAATTAACAAGAATACATTATTAAATTAAACTAAAGGAGGTATCTAATAACACATAATTATACCAGTGAGCACCTTTCCGTCCCAATCACAAATCATCGCTTTTTAAACCTTCATAAAGAATCACGGAGTCTACCTACTACCTGACCATTATCTGCTACGTTCGTAGAGCTCAGCCGTAGCAAGGTAGAGTTTGCGTAGTTATCGTAGAGACCCAAGTTGGGTGCGATCAACTTAATGTAGACAGGAATTTAAACGGATTAAAGACATCCTGTATCACCACTAAGTTCGATAATTTGGGACGTTTCCGATGGCATCCGATAGGTTTTATCGCCTAGTCATAACGGCCAAGACTCATAGGCTAGGTTTAATAAAGCATATATGAAAGCTAAATCCCCATAAGTTAACTCTCTATAAAACGCCGTCAACGCATGTAAGATGTAACAAATAAAGACAATTATAAAAATGTTCACCTTCGTTAATGTCTGTCTTCTTACAACTTCTAGATCGCAAAATGGAACCTAGTGCCATATTTATATACTAGTATTTTATGTTAGCAGATTCAATGGCAAAGTTTAAATTAATAGTCTTTTAATATATATACATACATACAAAAGTCAACGATACTGCTAATGACTTAAGATTCAAGACTTCAAACTGACGGGCCAGAGGCAAAAATGGAACCAAATAATTTTATGTGGATTTAGTATTTTCTAGCATTGAGTGTACTGTACTATACGTAGTTAACACAGACATACTGTTAAGTAGCTGACCGTGTAATAAATCATTAAATTTTAGAAAATAGTGTAGTGATAAAAGATTCTAAACTTCACTTGTATGTTTTTTTACTTTGTTTTTAACTCGCCTAAACAATGGATAGTGCATACAGATGCCTAACTGGTCACCCTCGGTCAGTACTTGCCTAGTAACTGCCGAAGGTTTATCAACTATTGATCAGATATCGATTTCTAACAGTTTATACTTCGCGATAAGTCGCCTCACGACGCTATAGTCGCATCGAGAATTATTACTGTATCTTGAATAAGAATACAGATAACTCGATAATATAGAAGAGTATATTGTATTTAGAGACTCAATATCCTTCAACATTTCATACGTTTAAGGATGTCGATTCCACACTTTGATGCACTCTCTGAATATGAAATGCCCAATCAGTATGTTTCAGTTATATCTGCAAAATGTAATGTATGGGGTCTATAAGCAACGGCAGTTGCTCTGATGAAATTCGACGAAGTACGGGGATGCGCAAAAGTGCAAAACAACCCTTAACAAAATGATAAACCTCCTCGTACCAAAAACGGTAGAGGAAAATTCCATCTGCAACGTCACTGATTAGGGAATGATGGCAAGGACACTGCGAGTACTATGCAGCGGAATGTACAAAATATGAGTCATACGTAACAACCTCTGAAGAAGGTATCAGTAATATATGTATTGTAATATCGAAGTTTCTAATATCTTACGAAAGTGAGAGTAATATCTTTCGAAAGTTAAAATTAAAAATATAGTTATTATGTCTTATTCTGTTTTGTTGTTTTGTCTTGGACATTGCCTTATGTCATATAATATAGCTTAAATACGAAACGTTATTCAATTAATTAAAATCACTATTTTATTCCCTTTGTGCCCAGAGTAAGGCACTAGGCTTATCCCCTGTTACAAAGGACGTACTATATATCCGATAAGTGGGAAAATAACACTGCCTAAACCTTCAGGGAAATACAATCGTGTAAACAATGATAGTAAATGCGATGAGGATAGGCCATTACATTACGACGACGATTACAATTTAACATTATAGACGTCTACTTCATAACACTAAATGTTTTCTTAAAACAATAGATGACGATTTAAAACACAGCTTACACGTCGTGTCGTGTCGCATAAATAGATCTAGTGGACTTTCCGCCAAGTTAAAGTGAAGGGAAATATTAATGAGTGGCGCTTTCCTCTTGAATAAATGAACAAATTCGCGTCATTTGAAAGTAGATTTTACTACTTTGGTTTTGAGTCCATTACTCTTTGAATGCTTAATGCTGTCGAGTCGCTGCAGTTCGGAAATCGTCGTGTTATAGCTTCAACTATTTATCGAATAAGTACCGGTGGCGAACGTAGCGGGAATATGATTTATTTAATTCGACTAATGTATTTTTGTAACAGTAAGGAAACTAGGCTACCTCAGGATCGAAAGGTCGATGGACTTAACGTGCACTTCTAAGTACAGATATTGTATGATAGTGAATTATAACTGACTGCCTCGTTGCTCGAGTGGTTGCAAGCGCGACTGCCGATCGGGAGGTCCTGGGTTCCAATCCCGGGTCAAGTGCTATTAGATTTTTCTAATTTAGAATTTCTAGTAGTGACTCGGAGTCTAGAATCGTGCCCGGTGTATGGCAATAGACTCACCATGTATTCCATGGGACTTAAACATGGGAGTGTACTACACTCCTTTGCCTACCCCTTCGGGGATTATAAGCTTGATGTTACGATTTTGAATTACAATTAATATGTGATATACACAACATATGATAATACCTCTTTTGTCAGTATGTTCATCGTTCACGCAGATGTTAGCAACACTAGTTTTTGAACAGGGTGTTGTGGGGTATTCTCCTCTATGAATATGTATGTATGTATTTGTGTGATGAGCACAAGTATTTGTGTTCTGTAACTGGGTATGTATTATTAAATATATATATTTATATAAATGATATTGGCAGCGTGGAGGACTACGGCCTTAACCCTCTCAATATGGGAGGAGACTCATATT
>DWJK01000107.1:0-28639 GCA_018248815.1 Croniades pieria auraria
CATTGTACCTATCAATAGCCCGGTACACAAACATTTGACTAATACCAAGCGTATAGAGGATTTTAAAAATTGTATTTTGCTCCATACGTACTTTATGTAATGCAATCACAGCGATTTTGTTCTCTTTATCACCCCACTTCATTTTAATGTCACAAAATATTTTACAATATATTGGCGCGAAATTAAGAAAACACAATGAACAATCGTATAAAAATGACAGATTCCAAATTCAAAAGTAATATCTTGTTTATTTTTAATTGTAACAGTATTTATGGCCAGACTAAGTACATGGTACTACTAAGCAATTTACTCATTTTAAATAAAACTACAACAAATATTGAACTCTATGTAATAGGTACTTGTAACACCGAATAGTTGTGAAACTACCATCATAAAATTGATCGTGGTCGAATTGCCAGAATATCAGAAATGCCACTCACGTCAATCTCAAATACTGCGTAAAATTTTGTTTTTAACTTGTTTCGAACACGCAATACGCAAATCACCCAAAATCCATGGCAAATACATGAGCGCTGAATGCAAATGTGGCAAATTAGTCGTATTTGGAACCAGCGTGTGTCCGAACGCAAATATATTAAACTGGCCGAGGTGACGTGGAATATAAATAAGCGAATATGCTTTTCATACGTTTGTGAATAATAACAATATGCTCATATCTTAAGAGCATCTCGCAGGGTATCTGCAATTGTAACCTCAAGAGAACCCAAGATGCAACTAACAAAAGTGTTTGATAACTCAGGACTGTAGTGACGTACGTGTTTAAAGAAAATCCATTTTATTCATTCTAAAATCCAGCAACATGTACTATATTTTTGCCAGAGCGTACGAGGAACCTGATTTTTTCGGCACTAATTTTTTTATTGTAACATACATATTATGTTATCCACTGTTCCTATTGTATTGACCTTTGCAAGTGGGAATTTCGACCGACCATACATATGTACATAATTAATTATTATTAATTATTATATTATTATTCTACATTCGCACGAGAAATATCGTTTGCACCTGCAATGCTCTCACTACAAATTGGCTCTGACTGAAAGGTGCTGCAGCCGAGTTCCGCGTGGCATCGACGCCCGTCTTATTGACCATCAAGAATAGTAATATATACCTATATCTATACTAACATATTGTTCTGAATCCATGTTACTACTGTTACCAATGTATCACTAACAGTCTTACTAAACACTTATGCTAACAGTACTGATATTTACAGTCCTATTTCTATAATCTAAGATCGGTTGTAGCTGATCATAGTCGCCAGCGGACACCTGATAATGCTGTGTAAAAAAATGCAGTTCCCAATAACAGTTTCGTAGTAATTAAAGGCGTTTAAACTTTACCTCAATCACAAATGAATATTACCTGACACCGCTTGGAGACCATTGACACATGTAAATAACTGAAAACAATAGAGGCCAAACGGCGGAGGGCACATAAAAATAAAGGCGACTCGTATTTTAATATTAACACAGGTTTTGGGTCACTACCGGTGTGTTTGCATTACCTACTCCAAGCAATAGGTAGCCGTTGGATATTGGTACAACTTATAATGGATATTTATGCAATTTATGTACTAATGTATAACTTGTGGCTTATGACACATTGATTAATAGAATCCATTAATACTAAAATAAAAACTAAATATAAAAGTTTTTAAAACCTTGTCTATCTACAGTAGCACTTCACCGTTACACTTCGCACTAACTCGTTTATCATTTCGCTATTTAATACGGGTGTCCTCTTAAAAAGAGAAGGATTAGGAACAGGGTTTGCCACACAAACTAAGTGCACACGGACGGTGATCACAGACATAGGAGAATATTAGGGAGAACTCAAAAGTGTTCAGGTTTCCTCATGATGTTTTCCTTCGCAGTTAAAGCAAGTGATATTTAATATTAAAACGCATACGAAATTTGTAAATTAAAAGGACCACGATTTGATCATAGAACGCGCGGAGTGGAAGGCTGATGTCTAGACCACTAAGGTATCGATGTTATTTAATTATGTATTGCAATTTAAATATTAAATGTTAGTGGTGTACAGTTAATGTTGGAATCTCTAACTGCTAATGAAATGGGTTTCAATTAAAGATGATAATAACGAGATAACAGATTTTATAGCGCAAAATTGTGCTCTGCAGAAATATTGTCGACATTTTTACGATGCCACAATTAATGCTATAAATAGAATATATAACGAGTTTTTTTAAATGAAATATATATTCTAAAATATGGATTGTGTGGACAAATGATGTGTGTGGAATAATCGCCGATTGGCGCCACCGGTTCATTATCATTTTAAATAATTTTTTACTCGCTATCCTGGTTTTATTGACGCCAGTAAAGCCGTGTTCTCAAGGTATACATTTTCAACGAAATGTATTCAGGTAAACAAAATAAATTATTCATGTGCGTTGTTGAGTGTCGATTAGAAAATCGGATACATTGACGTATCTTACATATACATGGTAATTATTAATAATTTTACATGGCCCATTAACAAAAAAGCCACTCGGCGATCTCAAAAAGGAGGATAAGGGGAGAAAAAAACGAATCTCGACCTCTCATTTGACGGGCCTTTTAAAATTGTCAGAGGGCACTTCTAAAAAGAGATAACGCTTTTAACATTAAAAAAAGTAGAGTCCGTTTTGTAAACAGGTTGTAAACGAGCTTGTACGCAGCATCACACTCAAACATTATGTATCGCACTAAAGAAATCAGATTTAAACAATGATTTATGTTAATAATATATTTTTATTTTTCCGGTATGTCTGAAATATACTTATGTACTTAATGGCGTTCTGCAAAAAGTCTTAAAAAAATTCATAGAAGTTTGTTAAACATTGAAATTTTTAAAGTGAAATTTTAATTGTGTTTTATTGCTTTTATAGATAATATTTAGTGTTCTTACTATAACTAGGAAAGTAATAATTTTTAAAAAACAATCAGTCGTAAATCGTTGGCCGAATCGTGATGTTCCGCCTACGCTTTGTCCCTAAACCTAATTCATTTGTTGTATATTGTGTTTTTTTTTTAATTTATTCGGGTAGGTATCGCCGTTACTTATTTGGCAAGCTAAAAATTTCGCTGCTACCTGATAAAAGCTTGTATTAACGTCACTTTTGTATCAGTGTGTAAGTCACCAATATCTATATTAAGTAGTTTGTTATATCAAGTTAAGTTGTTTTTAATGGCCGTAGGCTGGCTTTTGTCTGCAATCTTACCTTTGGTACGTTACATAGCTAGCTGTAAAAAACATGAGATATTAAGTAACTTTATTTCTTGAATGTTTTTTAAAATAAATGCTATGATAATTGCATTATGAAAGAATGCTAGGCATGTTATGAAGTGTTCTTATAAAAAAACATTTTGCCTTAAAAAATATTTTTCATCTTTGTATCGAATTTAAACGACAACCTTCAGTCTGTCCATTTTTTTTAAATATTGAATTACACCTCACTTCATGCGTTTAAGATATATTACGTTAAACACATTTCTATGACGAACGTTTTGTATCTGCATCGATCAGACTGAATTAAGAATTTTCGTTGTTTTGCTCACGTTTTTCTAAACAATAGTACCTTAAAGATCGATCGAGAGGTCTGGATGTAAGCGTGCGAACATGAAAGCGGCAAAAAAGTTGATCGTCTATATACACCTTTAGCGTTCTGTTAAAGGCACGGCAAAGCCTGTACGGAGCGGAGCGACCGTGAAATCGGAGAGCGAACGAACGTTGTAAATCAACTGAATGGAGTCCGCATTTTTTACTGTCCTCTCCGTAGTGTGACGCTGTTGAAATATTCCAAAGGATAATTAGGACATTTTCTAATTTTCATTTATAAAGAGTACGATGAATGAGGAAGAAGTGCATCTGGTCTGTAACGACAGAGATATTTAGCGCTCAATGCTTCCTGTCTACCACGTAAGGTATCTGGCATAATAACATAACAATAATAATTTTCCAACTAATCATTGTATCCGTGTTTATAAGAGTGTATCATCAAAAATTATACTGTCATGTTATTCTACCAACAAAACCGGTAGATATAAAAAGTCATATAACGAACTATGTATTACTAGACTCACGGAGCATTGTTGCTTAATAGAATCCATCTTAAGGATATTTTATTGTTTTATACGGTTTAAATTATACTGACTTTTATAACCGATGTTGTAACGTTTATTGCGCTTAGTCAAATGTTTTTTAAATGTAATTTCTGATAATAATAAACAACGTGTATAATGAAGGTGAGTTAAGGGACCACAATCAGTCATCGTACACTTTAAACATATAATTGAACAAACATTTGAACAAGTAAATCAAAGGGTTTAATTGTTAATAAAGTACTGACTTTAGACGAAGGCAAATAACATTACTAAATTACCTATTAGTTAGTACTATCAACAAGATAAGATCCGTAAGGACTGAGAGATTTGACACTCGATGCTATCAGCCTACGGGGTATTGGACCAGGCGTGATGGTATAATAGTAATAATCAACAAAAAGTGTTACTGGTCACACCAGCGCCATCTTGGCGCTGTTAACGTGTATCTAAAAGCATAGACACGCGCGTCTTGTTTGTAGTCACTTCACTCAAAAACTCGAGAACATATCATTAGAGCCTCCAGTCCCTCCTAGGGCTTACGCAAACTTGAATATTGTATACCGTCCGGTATACCGCGCGGTATTTAATTGTCGTTCTTGAATCGTGATCGCAGTAAATACTACAATGATATGTCATTCGTCGGTCATCTAGTGAAGCCGACATTTTTCATCATTATATCTCTAACCATACATACATGTTATATCTATTATACAGCAAATGTCAGCAAACCTTACATTAACTGCAACTTGAATTAATGTTTTCCTGGGACTGGCATCATTTTCCTCTATTATATGTTAGAGAACAATACTTATAAGTAATAATTATGGTATCATGCACTCGTAGCTAGTACGACATTTACCACAAGGTCCTGAAGTACAGTGTACACCTGTTTACCTGTCCCTATGTAGTATAAGAATATTGTGTTACATACATAAATTATATTTACGTAATTTTATTTACCTTACACAAAATTCGGACGGTAAATAAACCTTGATGTAACACGAGTGTACAAATAAACATTTCCGATAATCATCAGATAACTCGATACGTTTTCTAAAGATGGCGGTCCACCCGTTTCGGATTTAAATAAGATTGGATGACAAATATTTTTCATAAAAATACCATTCCATAGTTTTATGGGATTTTGTCATATTCTTCTGAGATTTTGTCAAAAGATGTTATGGGGTGGGCAGAGAGCACCAAGTGCCAACAATATATTTTCATTCTTACAGACCTCACATGCTATTTTTACATTCATCACTTCTTTTGATACATGCACGCCGGTTTAGAAGACTTCTAATTCTCATCAGCCAGTGCTTTTCCTGTTTGATCAAGTTAAATTAGGTCGGTGATCTATACAAATAATAAATTGATTAGCGAGATTGAAGTATGTTTGTCAATCGAAGTGACATTTTAGTGTTCAATTCGCGTGAATTTAAAACAAGTAAAGATATTTCTACATAGGTGCTGTTGAAGTAGTTTAACGACTTTGGCAGTTATTTCGAGATTACTTCCTCCTAGGCAATTCTTAGTAAGCGTCACATATTAAAGATTTTAAATAGCTTTAAATATGATTTTCGTTATGCTTCTATACTAACAATTTTCTCATCCCGCCAGATCCCTTAAGAGGTATAGAGAGAGTACCGAGCGCGGAGTATCTTGATTCTTAAGACCTGAATAATTGTTATCGCTATAATACTATACTAACAACGAGTTATGTAATAATATTAATATTATTAACTTAACAACGAGTGCTGTTACAGAACTTAAATAGCACTGGAGTTACTTTGTTGGTTATTTTCATGCTGTACAGCCTCCAAAACAAATATGCATACCTACTGCAATTTTTCTTCTGTTTTTCAGTTCTTGTATGTTCTTACACAAATAGGCTGTAGTATATGGTTACATAACAATGGATTTACGTAAATAAATTGTTGTATTTAAATAGCATTGTAGCCACCTAACGCTGATTTGCGTACATATTTATGAATAGTGGGTGTTCTTCAAATATTGCGAGTGATGAAACTAATCGTACTCATGGGCCCACGTTGCAAAGGATGGTGCTTAATTTAACAACTTTATATTAATTTACAACTTATATTTCAGATATTGACTGATTATTATGAAGTTATGAATGTAGAAGCGCGTTAGGTCTGTTAGGTTCGAAATATTTAGCACTCGGTCCTTTCTGCCTACTCCATAAGAGAATTGGTGTTTATATTTACTAAGCTGCGTTAGTCTCGAGGCGATATCATAATTGATAATTTAAATTTTCTATGGTTCCAAATTCATAACAAAATTTAATAACCAAGATTTTTTTGTGATCATTTCAAATTCCTCTTAACATGCAATTTAGGGGTCTCTTGGAACAAAAGGTTTTCACGTATTTAGTTTCTTGGGGCATTGCTTAAAATAAATTAACACCAAGTTTAAGGAAGAAATAGATATTTATTTATTTATTTATTAGATATTTTTATTTTTTTATCCTTATCTACGATGTCTCTCGTTGTTCAGATGTACATAAATGTCTTAAAAAACTCATTCAAAATAAAGCAGGCATTGTTTTCGGGTTACGTCAGTACCTTCCACAGCAAATTAACCGTAATTAGTACATACGTAGCAGCTATAAACACTTGACCTGAGAAAAAAACAGAATATCTGTATAGTATTATTAGTTACTAACTGTGCCCGCGACTTCGTACGCGTAGATTTCCTAAGTTTTGAAAAATGAAATTGACATAACTTCTTTATTTGTTAACTGATTCAAATAAAAAAAAAACAATAAATGTTAACTGAAGCCCATCAAAACATAATCCTGAAAACTGCATTCAAATCGGATAAGCCGTTTCTGAGATTAGCGTGCACAAACATACAGGCATACAGACAAACAGACAAAATAGAAAAACATTGTTTTGGGTTCTCTTGTGTACTTGTATATTTGCCATGTACAGACAGCGATCAGTTACAGTTTTATTATGTGTATAGATTCGTTGGGTCTTACTTTCAGCCTGAATTTTGTATCTCCGGCATGCTCCTCCAATTCCAACGTAAGAAACCTTAACTTGAGAGAACCTGAAGGCCTGATATTTGGTCAGCTTAGTAGACTATCACCTTAACCATTCTCTATCTTCTCATTCTTAGAGGATACCGATGTTAAACAGTAGACGTGTAATCGGATTGATAAAAGGAGGAGATCACAAGATATCTAACATTTTCTTTTATTCATTTGAAACCGCCTTCAACAAAGTTCGCGACTGCACTTCGAGAATAAAATTCATATAAAGCGTATGTCGATATTAAAATGTGAAGAAATCAGACAATTAACAATCGATATACGAATGTGAGGCCGACGCGGTGGAGAGCTCAGTTAGGCCTTTAAGTTAAGAAACTTGTCTGACTGGTCGTTAAAATTCCCCGTAATACGTCCCGTGAACCGCCTTGTTCCATGTTTTACACTTTCAACTACTCGTTTAGTAAAGGATTTCTCGTTGCCGACCAAATTATTAGCTTATATAGATTCAAAGTAAAAATTCGGCACGCTGTTTTACTTACTCACTTGCATAGGTGATCTTCAATAGGGATCAATTATTAAACAGAAAAGCTTATAGTTTACATTAAAATTTATTTACCCATAGACCTTTTTACAGGATCAAAACATCTGAAATAACTTATTATTGTTGCTCAAACGTTTAATATTCGAATGAAGATTTGAATGAATGAATGATTTGAACGAACTATCAATTTATTATATGATATGGGTTTTTAAAAAAGTTCTTAAGAAAAATGGTATTTCATTTTCCTCATCAGTACTAAGAAACGTCATAAATAAAATTCTTCGGAAATGTAATAATGATACCTACATGTAAGAGGGGGCATACACGATGTGAAAGGCGATGGAATATATGCTAACTTATCGATTACTTTTGATAGTGACGAAATAGGTCAAACCGATGTAGAGTTATACAGTACTTGCTTTCTTAAGGTTCCCGTTCGCTCAGCAACAAAGCAGTGCAGTAGTATTTATAATAGGCCCACGTTTTTTCGTCACACCGAATGTGACTCGAGTGTGGGCGCAACCTACGTGGGACATTATAAAATGAAGTCGACCTAGCCTAGGTGTAAATTCGGCCCTGACGTAACCCTCGAAACACAATATTTCGATTTCTTTGAACTCAATAGAGCTTTATCCGTCGTTCAAGTACCAGTTTGTAAGCGGTTTAGCGCTAAATCAATATGCATCATGCGGTAAGGAAGGTTACGTGAAGTCGAACAACATGTGGGTGGGTTGTCTTAAAAACATTCGTTTATACTCTTTTTTTATATCCAAAATATCTTTGATATATTATTGAACCATTAGTGTTAAAGATAAATTCGCGTCCACTCATTTATTTCCCTTTGAATGTATTGTTTTTTTTTTCCTTAATTTAAAATTTTGACACACACTTAACGTTGGCGACAAAGGATTTATGTAAAAGCATGTATCTGTTTCACATTAAACTTTTATTCTTACATTTTATATTGAACATCGACTATACTGACTATAGGACTTTTCTTTAACTTAACATTACCTTTGCTTGCACAGTATATCATTGTCATATATTTATCAGATAATGCTGTGCTCTACATTTCATACTCGAATAATGGCCAGCTGTTTGACTGTAACGTGAATGATAGAGTTCGGTAAATTGATAAATAGAAGTATGGATTAAATCATCAGCTTACTCAATTCCACTGCTGGATATAGACTTTCTCTGAAGGGTTTTTGCCCATTAACTCCACGCTGACGTGCATAAGTATACATTGGCGGAATGAAATCGCTTTTATGCCATAAGGCCTCCACATAGTTAATGTTTAATTATCTGTATAAATTGTTATACGTTTCATGTGGTGTCAACATAAGAATTATCTGTATATAGTTTAATATATCACGTGTATTATTATATTTATGTATGATGTATAACAACTAGGTCAATAGAACACGATTTAAAAAGTATAATTAAGCGAATTTATCGTTTCCCCGCGTCAACATCAACGACATAAGCGTTACCTTACATAGTGAAGGCCGGACCTGAGCGGCATTTTCAAGGATACCCAACAAGGGCTCCTTTGTCGACCAATGCAAACATCTACATACGTGCGTGTGGAAACTCAAAAAAGTGTTTACATTAAATCGTGAACGGTTTTAGAGACGATGGGAAATATGATATTAGCCGTACCTGCGAACCACTGTAGGTGGTACATGACCCAACACGCAATGGACGTTAAGCATAACTTAGGTAACATTCACACAATGCTTGATATTCGTTAAAGAATCTTTGGAAACATAATTATGGTTAGGTGTTCGATTGGTTATGACTACGGTCATTTAAAATCGAAAGGTATTGAGCGCTACAAGATTGTTGTAAAATTCTTGTCCAAATAAACTTCTTTTGGGTCAAGGCGGTGCAGAAGTTCAGACGAGTTTACATTTTGTTCTTAAGTTAACAACAGATTGAGTAACGGCTCGATAAGTTTTTTTTTGTTTATTTATTCATCTTATTCAACAATTTTGTACACATAAAACAATAAATAGAAAAAAAATCATACAAAAGACATGTTGTACAATGGCACTGCTTATCCCTAAGGGAGATGTCTTCCAGCAGCGCCAGGAACTGAAAGTAGTATAATTAGAGATCAAATTTAGTGTGTACTTAGAAAAGGAAATAACAAAAAAAACACAGGAGCATTGATATATATATAAAAACATACCTATATACATACATACGTATATTCCAAAAAATTCAATTTACATACATTATGTTTATTCATATAGTAAGTAGTACCAGTTTTTTTTAATAACTTTGAAAAACAGTTGCAAAAATAGTATTTCAGTTGACGAACGTTATTTTAATTGGTCATTAACGGTTTAGTCGTTAACGGGAAATCAATTGTTAATGGCACTGAAATGCCACTATGTCCATACCCAAAGCTAAAATTAATGATAGTGAAATAGCACGACGTTTTTATCAATTCCATTCAGACTGGACCGATGGTGTAGTGACTACTGACGCTAACTATTACTAGGTTCTGGTTCTACTGATACTAATGGTTCTAGGTTCAATTCCCATCCAAGACATGCTCGTATGTTTCTGTAACAAGCACGAGTGTTTGCATTGCTTTTGGGGGTAATATTTTTTAAACGGACCTTTATTCAAAAATGGATTTGTATGCTTGTGACCTCTCTAGTTACTACAGCACCGACTTCGCAATCAGAAGTCCTTGTGTGAAATTGTATCAAAATATATAATATTATAATTACTTAAATAAGGTGACTACATTTTTTCACTATTATTAACCGATACATTGTTCATTGACATTTAATTGTAAATATATTTTTTTAACAGCGATTTTGAAAAGAGAATTGTTATATACCATTTTATTGCGAAGTCTAAGAGGCTTTTTCAAGCATTTTCAATGTCAACAGTTATTGTCAACAGGACATGTGGTATCTGAATTTTCTTTTCTTGTCTTAATTTGAGTGTAGTCAAAATTATGATTTCAGCTGTTCTCATGTCAAGTGTAAGGGCAATAATAAAGCATCTATTAACTTACATTAACGTGCAAATGCAAATACTCGTGTTATACGTAACATCACGCCCGTAATCCGCAAAGGGGGTAGGCAGAGGAGTGTAGTACACTCCCACGTTTAACCAGTTAAGTTTAAGTCCCATGGAATAGGTGGTGAATCTATTGCCATACACCGGGCACTAGTCCCGACTCCGAGTCACTACTAGAAATTCTAAATTAGAAAATTCCCATAGTAACCGACCGGAATTTGATTCCAGGACCTCCCGTTCGGCAGTCGCACTTGCAACCACTCGACCAACGATGCAGTCACTCGTGTTACAATCACATATAGGCCCCACGCGGGCGCTAGTACCTACAGTTTATTGTAAGTAAATATTTCATATATCTGATATTGTTGAACAATCGTATGATTGATTAGATTGATATTATTTGAATAAACGCACATTAAACGAATCCAATTATCATCAGAATTATGTAAATTGAATAAAATCAAAACTCTAAGTTGGTCTTACATTTTATTAACGATGTTAGAATTGGTTTTTGGTAAGTCCCCAAACAGTAATTGTACTACAAAAAGATTTATAATTTATAGGTAGAAGTAGTTATAGACAATCCATAAAGCTTTTAGTCATCGTCGTCGTCATCGTCATCAGCCTACCTGTATACCTACTACATCATCATTATACCTACAACTAGTGTACCTATTACATCATCATTATCAGCCTATTTCCGTCCTCTGCTAGACATAGGCCTCTCTAATAGCGCGCCACTGAGCTCAATCTTCGGCTCGTGGCATCCAACTGCTGTCAGCCACCTTGCGTATATCGTCACTCTACCTAGCTGCAGGGCGTTCTACGATACGTTTGCCAAGACGCGGTCTTCACTGCAGAACACGTCTACTCCAACGGTTATTGGTTCTGCGGCAGATGCGACCAGTCCATTGCCACTTCAGCTTGCTAATCCTATATACCTACTTGTAATTTATAAAGGACATTTAACTGTGAAGCAACTTTTTTAATACCATTAGGATAAATATTTCCTCACACGTCTATCCTAATATTTCACATTTCCTAAAATAATATTACAGAATTCGTCAAATCTCCAAAACAAAAATTGTACGTCGAGCTAAGGCTGAGGCAACAAATATAATTCTATAACACCTCTGAATTTGCTTAACTCATTAATATCGCCTTTGGCAATATAAAGAACGGATGCGCCTTAATAGCCTAAACATCGATCTAGCCTTTGACACGGTTGCATTGTGACGACGCCGCCCCCGCCCGCAGCAGCCGAAAAGCCTTTAAATATTGAATAAATACACCCACAGGCTGCCATTGCAATAGCATAACCCAACCAAAATGAAAAGCGGTTAATCAAGAGTTTAAGTCGAATTCACGAGATGTATAACCCGTGTGCGTCACTACGCAGTTGCCTAATACTACGTAGGCAGCAGAGACTCGACTGGGCGATCCTCGTGTCTAGTTTTTGATTAGACACCGTTATTTACACATTTTAAACTTTACTACAACACGTTAGAGAAAGATTTCGGAAACAGTTGTATATGTACCGTTTTGAAAATGGAATACCCGTCAGTGTGCAGTGTCGCAAGCGACGCGTGCCGCGGCTTCGGGGATTCGCTGGACCTGTTGATTTAAATTTGAACTTCACAGCCATAGCGATTAGATATTCTTTGGTGTCCACGTTTTAAAAGTAGTGGAATATTAGTAAAGCGAGCGAGCCGCCGAAATAGTTAATTTGCTGCAGTGTGGGAAGTGCATTGACGTCATTCTGAGATACGACAAAGCCTTTTAATAACTTAGCCTTAGATAAGAGTTTAGTAAACTATGATATAATTAGTTTTCTCAGCTTAAATTGTGACCTACATGTCGGACCGCTGTTCGCGACACGTATTAAATACACAATGTTGCATTTCCCAATATATTTACTAGATTACTTTGAATGTATGGAACAAAATTACGTGACTGAAAGCACTAAATTGCACCTATTGAAGTAATGTCTTCAAACATCTGAAACATTATTATTTTACTAATTCATAAGAAAACAGTGACAGGTAGATGCGCGCGCACACAAACCATATACATATCTATGTACAACTCATTTCGTTCGCTTTCAAGTAAATAGTTTAAAGTTTAAACTTTATAGCACGAAAAAGATGTAGTGTTTAAATAAAGCCACGAGAGTAGGCTCTTGAAGGCAATCCACTTAAATGTCTGTCACGCTCTCACATGCGGGAGTATGATATTTACGTCTCGTTCTTGCGCAGGCGCAGCCTCCGAACGGGATCGTTTCTCAGAACTTAGAGCATTCCCTTGGCTAGATGATAGTATCTGCTCTGTAGTTAGTTGTGGTCTGTGTAAATACGCTGCCGTACCCTCTCTTGTTTCTTTCTAGTCGTTAACTTGGAATGTTCATTTGTACTTCTTTTGCACTGATGTTCAGTATACATTTATTTACTTATTGTTACATAAAATCATTTAATGTTAACCTAAACACTGCCATGTTCTTTGTTAATGTGCTATTAATAAATACAAATGATTGAAAATACTTTTAATGCTAAATCAAATCTCTGAATCGCTATTACGATTAACAAAATAGGTAGCCGTTTTTAAAAATGTTTACGAAATAACTTAACGCTTATTACTTTGAAATTGCCGTGTACTTGGCAGAAAAATCAGCTAAGCTAAAAATTTCGAGATAAGTTGGTAAGAAAAACATGAAGATAACATATTGGTAAAGCGGTAGCTCTTGAATAAAATTAAGTATGTCGAAATACCGATATATTTCCTTGTTATCGATCATTCACATTAAACTCAAGTATTTACAATGACTGCAGGCTAAGTGTTTTTTAACTGCAAATATTTTTATCACACAATAAATTATTATAAATTTATAATAAAATGTAAAACTTAAAAACCGAATTACAAAATTAAAACAGTAATGGAACAAATTAAGCTGTCTAACGAATATTATGTAATAATTTTATTAATCGACGTAGCTAAAATACACATACAAATAAAATAGGAAATGGAGTCACCATAAAAAATGCGAATAAATAACACTTCTAGATAAACATCTTTATTTTAACAACTCGTAGATTGAAGAATTTGAGAATGTTATGGCAATGATAACACGTATAAATTCCTACTGTGCCTGCTTCCTTATATACACAGTGGAATAGTCTATAACGTAATTTGAACTCGATGTGAACACACCGAGTTAACTAGCGACTGACAACTGAAGATTACACAAAGTCGTTGACACTGATAACTATGTATGTAAACAGATAAGAAAAATATATAATCAAAAAGACATCACAAAATTTACGTTACGAACGATTAGCGATATAGCCGAAATACGCACGAATAGTGACCGTTGGACATTCTAAATTTGAATTTGAAACCAAACCATCGAAGAAAAAATCTTAGTACGTAGATTTAGTGGAAAGATGACGTAACGCTTTCATACAATGGTGAGGTATGTCTTGCAACTAAATATCAACTACTATATATCTACTAGTAGGTAAAAATGAAAGTTTTATATTAGCAATTACAAGTTTTCAGTGTCAATTTCATATTTAAGGTTATAAGATAAGTCGTATGTTTTAATTCTAATTAAGCTTTAGAACGACTTCCCGCTTTGCTTTTTTTTATCAGGCTCAATATACCGATGTTTTGCGGAAATACAATACGAGTATGCTCGAAGAAAACCGCAGTCGGAAAGGTAATTTCACTACTTTTTATAAACTCTATAAAGCCCTGTTATAAATTTTTAAATATCAGTATTTTAAAGAAATTCATCTAAAACCCATAAACGATAACTGTAAACTAAATTATTGCCAAATTAAATCAAGAGGTAGTTTCCTGTGTTGTTCTCTGTATTACAAAAAATTCGGTTTTTTTTCCCGCCGGGCAGCAGCATGGCGGCATTTTGCTTCGCGGCTCATCGCATCATTACATACGAGTGAGCTGTGGTTGGCCGTACATAGGAATTTAGATTTGTTTACTTTAGTACATAATATACTAAAATAAACAAATTTAAAATACAGTTTATTTTAGTATATAAAAGAAGGTTTATAACGTATAATATAGAATATTTAAGGAAATTCAGATACAACGGCCAAGCAGCAAACGTTGTCACAGTCACAATCTTCAATGAAATCAAATATAACACGCTGATCACTACTTTACTACGTCAAAGATAAATCTCAACTTTTTACTGATCCACGAACTGTTACAGGTTCAATTCTGATGGATAGCGTGTTGTAAATTGGCATATTCCAACAGACCGAGCCCGCGCCAAATTGCTGTGAGCCAATTATTAAGTATCCAAATTAAAATCAAATTTACATGCCATTACTTACCAAAATGCTTTCTAAACGACATTGTCGATTTCCATATTTGTATGATATTTATTGTCAATATTTTATCGAAATGGTGTGTTACGAAACGGATCTTTTTTATAACTAGCTAATTATTTAAATATTCGAAGAATATTCTGGATGCTCATTAAAATGTTTGTTTAAAGAATGAAGTAGCAATGATGGTGTTTCATGGATTAGTTTTATGTCGCCGAACCCTACGACACGCAAATTAAATAACTCTACTCCAATGTCCCCACTTTCTAATATTGGTAAGACTCTTCTACGCTTTAATAAACCTAAATAATAGCCGCTTCGAACAGCAAATAGAAAATCTATCATGGATAAAGTTTGATCGGGAATAAATATAGAATTAAAATGCAAAAAGGGCGGATATCATAAAGTTAAAAGTAATATGGTCAACGGAAAATAAATACATATATTTGTGTACTCTTCAAGTATTTAATTTCTATTCATTAAAACTTAAGTATCTGTGTTAAAATGTAGAAAAATTTCCAACGATGTACACAATTTAAAATCGTTGGCGCTTTCATTATAACAGTTTTCGATTTACATTCTTATAAGAAACAGAGTGTTGTTTAGGACGGATAAAAAATGTACTATGATACTTACACACTTATATTTCGGTTATTGTGTTACCTACTCTAGAACAAGCTGATTGGTTGATTCAAAAAATATATAATGAATAAGTAGAATCGTCGAAAATATTAAAGTAAAAACGTGAATTATAAGATAATTAATTAATTATAATTATTAATTAATATTAATTAATTATTAAGATATACGTGTGTTATTAATAAATAATTAAAAATGAATATCGGAAACGTAATTCCGAAAGCAGTGCAGGCAACACTGACGGCTGAAGCGATAAGTTGTAAAATAAACGCAAAACGAAAATTATACGGACCTACATATATAATTAAAGACTCGTTCAGCGTACGGGAGTGATGTCGAAGTGGTGCGTAATTACGGGAGATTACAAGCTCGTGGCGTAAATATTATGATCTGCTGTAAACAAACACTTTCATGTTTTCACATGTTCTTGCTTAGCGTATTTGTACCGTATTTTTGTTCTGCTTCAGCTCGAACAGGCTGTGTCGTTATTTAAGACCTAATCGCAATTCAAAATACTAAATTCTCACAACAAGTCTAGGCATCCATGAGTTTGGACTGTGAACTGTCGATAGAATTCATGACTAGCCTTAGACAAGAACCAGTTCCAGTAATCTACCTAGCCAATTTATATGTAACAAACTTCGTGCGTGTCTTACTAAGGAATGTTTTACGTAACGCCTCACTCGTTACTAGCTTCTAGTAAGCCGCAGTCTCAGTTATATTCAAATGATTTGTTGATGATGTAAGACACCGCGGACCTATATATAAATAGGGCTCAAGCAGTCAGTTGTTTTCCAACAACTGTGTTTCTAACAATAAACACTTCTGTGTTGCAAATGTGTCCTTTAAGTCATTACTTTTGTTATCTTGTTATAAATTTTAAATCGTGCTAAATTATCATAACATGACGTGGAATATTAAGAAACACGCGTAGAACACGCAGTTTATTTTCATTAAAGGCTTTTTTAAAGAATGTTAATGTAACCGAGATATTTCTACAATAGGCACACTGGCAATTTAAACTTAAACGTTTTCTAAGAAAGAGGTTACTCGTGCACTCGGTACGGTTTTATGACCGTACCTATATTCTATATACTTAGCCACTAGTGTATTTTATTAGACGGAGTATATAGAAAAAAGCGTCTAATAAAACCACATAATCATTTCATAAATTATATAACTTATTGGATAAGAAAAAGACAAGTAAGAATGATAATTATAATATAATAATAATCAACCTATTTATCATTCCACTGTTGGAGAATATGGGTCTCTTTTTACATTGAGAAGGTTAAGCCCATAGTTTGCCAGGGCCAAGTGCGGGTTGGCAAACTTTACACTCCTTAGAATTATTTTTTATAAATTCTAAGGTGTGCAGTTTTCCTCGTGATGTTTTCCTTTACCGTTAGCAAGTGATATTTAAACTTAAAACGCACTTTTGTAAGGAGATGCGCGACATGGGTACTGATGACAATTATTCGTTAGAAAAACATTATTATTACTAATTTTGACAGCGATGAAAGCGGTGACGTTGGTAATCTGATTTTTTCATATTTACACAATATTTACTCATAGCATAAATTTACGATTAATAGAATACTTTCACAGCGATGGTGTACCTTGGATAATGATTTAATACAATATCTCAATTTTCTTTATTTTTCAAGTCAACTCAATTCCCTAATTTTCTTGTTATTTATTTGGGAGTAACTGATACATGCGACTTATGTTGTTTATGGTATTAACATCATATTTTGTGTTAATATGTTGACATCATACAGCATCAGACTGTAGATCGTCCACCGGCCCGTTGGACCGATGACCTTAAGAAGGCGGCTGGTAGTGGCCGGATGAAATCTGCTAAGGATCAAGTGATGTGGCACACCTTGGGATAGGCCTATGTCTAGCAGTGGAACAGAAAAAATTGAAACATATTGAAGACAATAATATACTTTACTAATCTTAAAAAAATCACTCGAAACTGTCCTTTTTAAAACTTTAAATAATTTTATATTAAATGAAAATATCCTAATGTTTTTTCTAACATAAAGGCCAAGTGTATAAAAAGTAAAATAAAAAAATCCTTCTAGTAGTTTCTACGAGACGCTCGCACAACAATACCTCTATCATATTATTTATATACCTATATTATATACATAAATGTAAGTGTATTTTAGTTTAAATATTAGCCTTATAAATAATTATTATAATATAATACATTACGTATTATATAAATGACATTTGTTCTTTCTTTTTTTCCATCTAATATATTTCGTTTCGTATCCCATACCTTTAACGTTATTTTATTCCCATAGAAGCGATACCAGCTATACGAATTTAAAAAGTCGGGAGCTGTTTGCCGAACGGCCAAAGATTGACGCACTGTATAATTGAATAAATATCGGTACAACGCACATTCTTATCTGGGAGCACATATAAAATAGGTCGAATAAAATGTTTTTTACTGTTTGATAATGACGCTCGCACATTAAGCCGGTTGCACAGTTAAGTTTGGTATAATAATTTGATATATTTGATGATTCATACATAAGGCGTTATTGCATTAGCATATTCAATCCTATTGGCTGCTAAGACATTTGGTTATATTTCTAAATATATTAGGCTCTATAACTAATCTGATGTACTTGCATATTCCTAACGATTTGTAAAGTTAAACAACGCTATGCGCGGTCGACACCGGTATAGATGACCGCTAGTGCCAATTCCACACATTTTTACATAGTTCGGAGGGCACAAAAGCAGTGGGACTCAGTTTTATGGGTACAGAATGACCGTCATACCTCGTTGAAGGCTTTAAAGGTGGTTTAAAAAGATTCCACATACTGATTTGCCACTAAATCGTACCCCCATTAATCGGCACTAAAGGAACCGTTCAACTTAATATATTTTCTAGTCGTATCATAGTTGCAAAAGTATTCTATACCAAGCATTGAACGGAAAAGGGTTGTAATCAGATATACGAGTATGCACCTTGTCAGTTACTTTTTAACTAAGTAATGTTTAAATCAGTGAAGTAATCATCATTGTCAATCCTTTGTTATTTCAATTTACGCCCCTCAGAGAACTTTTTAAAAAACCCTTAAATTTGTAGGTTTTCCGTTGATGTTTTCTCTCATCACAAAAGACAATTAAACTTGAACGCCCATAACTCTTGGAAAACTAAACTAAAAACGCATATGTATATCTTCGTAAAGTCAGAGGCACTTGCCAGTTAATATGTTCGATAAGACTTATAATTTTAGAATGGGTTGGCGTCTAAAAAGCAAGAAAATATTCGTGTCAAGCAGAAAAAAGTTACATGAACCGAAAAATTATAGCGACTTTTATTGGATTGTGAATTACTGTGATATGTCAGCTTACAGTGTGAGTTTAACTCAACGTTTTCGAGGCGCTGCGTATTTGCATAGGATAAGTGATACCTGAATATTATTTATCTTCAGATAAAAACCGGTGACTACGCGGAATACACGATTTTATATACGTCTTCTTGATTTACATGTTGTGGGATTCGAGTAAACAAGAAATTCTTATTCGGAACAAAAAACATAGGTGTTTATTAGATATTATCCTACTTTGTTTTTTTTGTTTTAATTTAAGTTAAGGTAATTTAGTGTCTGCCACAACTCTTCATCATCACCTCGGTTGACCGGTAGAAAATGCCAATTGGCATTAAGTCCGCCCTTTGCTAACAGCAACAAAAACTTAAAAAATAATAATATTATTGTCATATTTTTTACGATTTCAGAATTTAATGAATGTTTTAAAGATGATTTTGTAAAATAAAAGAATAAACCGTTTCGCGATTTTAAAGTTGTAAACATTTTAATTTGGATATTTCCTCTTCCCTGTACGATGCTATTAATTTTGCAAAAAGTGTAATGGCGCAAACGCATCGTAATTTATCATGTTCGGCAATGTTCTAGTGCGTTCGATTGTGACTTTTAGATGTATCTACTAATTTGAGTACTCTCTCGTCTGTTTAGCACACATCTATGTCAAACGTTCTCATGAATTAGCGTGCTTGTTCGAACTCCTGCACTAAGTAGTATTCGTGTATTTTTATTTCGTAAATGCTATGAGCACTTTATGTACTATTTTCGATATATTGCTTGTTCGTATTGAACGAATTTGGACACGTCAAAAATGGTTATAACTTAGAAAACGTGTTTACTGAATATGAGTTGCATTTGTTGTCTTATAATCTGCGATCAGCACGTACTATAAAGCACAGGAAGTTCATGGCCGTACGGACCATCGTTACTACCAGACGCTACGGACGCGGCTGCTGGGAACGTTGTCAAAGCATCTTGATCTTTATAGCTTTGGGGATACGGTCTTTTTATTCAGGGCTTTAAAGGCTGCTGCTCACCAACAGAACCAGTTCGTATGTTATCTTTCTCTCACTTTCTAACCTTCTTACTATCAAGAATCTGTCCTGATAAAAAGAACATAACGTGACATGTTACTTACGCGTCAACGTCCACGCACTGGAGTCATCAATTAAAAAGGAGAATTTTTTAAATGAAATTAGTTGCACAGACTCAGTGTTTCGTTAGGGCAGAAATTGCTTGGTCTGAAATACAGATTATAATTTTATTTAGTTTTTTTACTCTCAATTTCAAACTGTTTTAATTATTTTTTTAATTATATTATATTAATATTCTAAATTATTACAGAAATATTTTAACAACATTGTAGTTTAAACCGATTTTATATTGAGGTAATTCAGCGTAAGCCTTTCACTCTCTCATAAGTATTTTTTATACATATAAATAAATGAAATAGTGGTTAGCCGTCGTGCGCGCATCACGGAAAAACTACTGGATTGATTTCAGTCTAATCTTGTGAGTTTTATTTCTTAATATAAAGATATTCAAGATTTAAAAGAAAACGATCTTTATAAGTGCTTATAAACGTATAATGTAACGGTCAACTGTACGTCACTTGCTCTCGCATTACTTACTAACCGAATTGATTAATATATTTTAGCTGACAACGAGTGAAACGAATGAAACGAGGGAAATTTACAAAGAAACTTTGTAGCTAAAACATTATTTTTCTTCCGCACTCGTTGATATTTTTCCTTTGAACGTAATCTAAATTGTTTATATAAAACGTAATACAGGCGACGTCTCGGATTTGGGTTTATTTATTTATTTATTCTTTATTGTTGTTAACAAACTGCGGACTTAATACCAATTTGCATTTTCTACCAGTCAACCCAGGTGACGATGGAGAGTTGTGGTAGACACAAAATTATCTTAATTAAAAACGTAGAATGTTAGATAATGTGTTAACTAAATCAGTGAAAGAATTGTGCGATTTAATTCGAAATCAACTAAATTGTTCTAACCGAGAATTCTTTTTTTTGTAATCCAAGAGGTTTGCTAAACTGAAAACGTCTGATATAATATTTAACGAGAGGATGGAAATTACATGCAACAAATTCTATGAAAAACGACCTGTGCCGCCACTAACAGAAGACCTATCAGAACTTGCTTCTTCTACCTTTTAAGGAAATCGAGAGACGCTCCTTATCTTGTGTAAACCTGTAAAAATTTCTCTTTACGATATTGAATAAACCAAACGTATATGCGAGTTCAGTAATAAATGAACGCTCGAAGCCGGTCTGTAACGGATCGACGTTGAGCCCAGCTCATTACACACCTTCAATTAGTCTTCTCATACTAAAACATGGCCGGGAGGCCGTATCTTTGTTTCTCATGTACGAGTGAAATTCCAAAGTCGTTTGACGCGAGCGTGCAGCCTTAGTTAGCTTCAGCACGAGCCAGTCTCGTGAACAAATACGCACACAACGAGAAACGTATATGCTTCTAATAGTTAGGATAAATAGCTGGATGTTTAATGGCAACGAGACGGGTTAATGTTATCGCGAATGAGGATTACAGACATTAATTTAATTCCTATCTTTTTAAAATCCTATAATAGTCTGTGATTGTAGACCTAACGTGATGGCTTATGCTGATAATCACCTAACTAAGGAACTTCTATGATGATAATTGTGTTAAATAAAAAAAAAGTTTGGCTACTATTTTCCAATGTTTACAATATAACATATTATCTCGTGAGTAACTTTGTCGTATCATAATACAATGTAATTAAAGTTACGGATAATTGAACCTCTGAACAAACCCACTTCTAGTTATAGATGCTTCGACTCGCCCTGTTATGATAAGTGGTTATAATGCGGGCCTTAACAAATAGTTAGTTGGTATTGTGTCGAGCGCCTACGGAAATGCAATCCTACACGATGCACTTACCAATAGTGAGGCTACAGCTGGATAAGTTGGTCATTTGTTATGATGTTAGGCAACTATGTAAAGGCAGCAGTGTGAGCACGTAGAGTTAATCTTCACAAATGGGGTCTTTTGGAAACTTGTGAACATCTCGGGGCGAGAAGCGATAACGGCTTTATGAGCAACATAAATTTCAACACGTTATTATTGGTTATTCTCACCTCGTTTATTACAAGATCCGTGTTGCCGGAGGCTGTAGTACGTTCACACTAAGTAAATATTCTGGAATGCCTACGTTCGTTTTAACGACATAATTCTCTCCGACCGAGCCACCTATATGACTATTACCCGGTTTTACTGCCCCTATTTAGTTTGTGTAAGTTCTGTACTTAAACAATATACTCATTTACTCAGTATTATGTGTTAACGGAGAGTAAATTTATGTCCGTTATATCCCGAAACGTTTCTTAAAACACAACTGCAATATAATTACAGGCATAAATCAGGCCTTAACACGCTTACGAGTGCCATCGGTTATCTGCTCGTTTACGAAAGTGCCATTACCGTGTAAAAGCGACGTGATTTCTTACAGAATTCTTTACATTTTTTACATGTGTGCAGTTGTTGGATGTGCGAGCGCGGTGCAGTTCGCACGCAACAGTTGGCGCCAGACGGCCCGCGATAGCGTACTTCGGCATAATAATACCTTATATCTCAGTTACTAGCTTTTATCCGTACCTTCGTCCTCGTAAGCGCAAGAAAGCTCCGCTTCTTTTTTTCATCTACTTTCCGAGACGCCGATATCGTGCAGTGATTATGTCGACCAAGATTGATTCCCTTTCTCGTCTGTCTATGAAGGCAATACGGCCTTAAAGTAAAGCGTTTTAGACTTTTTTTTTATTTTCGGCCAATGACTCGGTTCAATAGTTATGGAAATTTCAAAATAGGAAATCGTCACTTTATCGTCTGATACGATATATCAACGAGATATATGTAGAAAGTTATTTTAAGGTAGGGCTTATTATTCAAATTAGTACCTAAGGCGTATCTGCTGACCATTATTTGTTAAGATTTGTAATGGCACTTGGTAACATAGGTTGTTGTTCCGACATAGATAGCTGGGCTAGTGGCTCGCCATACATTTTGTAACAAAACACCATTTCAAATTAGCCAATGCGCTACTAATATTTGAGGTTCAACTCAATAAATTGATACCTGCGGTTAATAGCATTCAGCTGCAAACAATCTGCAGACATTAGCTTGTGATTTCGACATATGTATGTAAGTCACAGAATATTGTTTTCAATATTTACTTCGAACAGGCGGATAAATAAACGTTTCATATGATCATAATAACTTTTGTATCAGTTTCAAAATGAAATTCATATTCTTCTGTTAATAACTTATATACAAATTAGCACGCGTATTTCCC
Source organism: Croniades pieria auraria (assembly GCA_018248815.1). Classification (NCBI taxonomy): domain Eukaryota; kingdom Metazoa; phylum Arthropoda; class Insecta; order Lepidoptera; family Hesperiidae; genus Croniades; species Croniades pieria. Next base: position 23,425 of record DWJK01000107.1, read on the forward strand.
ATTGGGACAGGTAGAGATTGAGGATTTCCACCTGCCTCTTGGTAGACTTCTTTCGCCTAATCTACATTCATTATTGTCGTCATACATGATCGTCTATTGATGTAACATTTGACCCGTTTCGTATAAGATGTCTCAGATTAAATCTAAGTATCTACGCCTAGGTATCTCTCGACTCTTCTATTAACACTCGCCTAATAAATAAAGAAATATGTTTTCATTCAATCTACTGATATTCATTCTTTTTACATGATCTCTGTCCACACAACAATAACAAAAATAGCAAATACCAAGCTCGTTACAGATTATCTACAAAATTCGATATAAATATTAACACCTGGCCTAATGAAGTGGACCTAAATTTTCTCGCATAGATCGCCTATGGCAGTGTTCATAATAAAATATATACAAATTACAGGAGTGGCAACAGACCAGTCACATTTTAAATTCGAGTTATCCAATTTTATTACATAATGATAGGGACCTGTATTGTCTAATGATAGATGAAGGGTGTTTATTTCGACTGATCTCCGATGAAAATTACATCCTTCGTGAAGGCGGTTTAGGTGATGAATATCTATGAAGTTTTGGATCGTCTCGAAGACTAAGGGGTGATTCGGAGGACTAGTGAGGTATACTATAATTAATCATTTCATACTGACACCTAAACCTTCGGAGAAATTAAAACTGTGATTTTAAATATTATTATAAAGCATATCGTATTTCCATAGGGGGGATTTTGCCCATAATCTCCACGCTGGGCATGCGCGTTGGAGATCGCATATCGCCTATGTCCAGCAGTGGACTGAGATAGGCTAATGACGATGACGATATTGTATACGTATACTACAATATACGGGTAACAAGATGTTTTTATATTGTCTTCAATTTCAACAATGTCGCCCAGTGCCCTGCGAGAACACACGACGTTTAAATTAGCATTACAACATTAAAGTGACTAACAGAAGTAGGTAAGTACAGGGGCCCCTTAACTAAATCGTGTGCCGCAAAGCCGCGATCAAAAGGTATTAAACAATGTGTGTCGAGCGCTTTTTATTTTACGGCCACCGCGCGTCTACAAATTGGTAAGGGCCAAACACGGGTCGGCTCACGCACGGGACTCTTTTTTATTTCTTTTTCACATATGCCTCGTTTTGTACCGGCCTCCACGCTCCCTGAAGGTCGTACGTTGGTGAACGTCAATTTCAATCACATCCCATGTTAACCCATGTTCCAAGGAGTCACTACACCTCCTTGCGCTTTATATTGGTTATATGGTACGTTAAATGAACTTCAAAGTATTCTTGCTAACTTATTTTATATGAAAATGTGAAATTATCGCTTTTAATAAAGATTAGATCTGAGTACCATTTGTTTTCAATGAAAACCGTGATCATCTGTGAATTAATTGAGCAACTACTTTCGTTATTACTATATGTTTCAATTTAAACGTTAATAAATGTTATCTGTACAATGATATAATTAGCAGAGGCACGTTAAGACGACGCTAAATGCTAATGACAAATATTAGAACGAGATTAGGGTCCAGCGTTTCAGCAGATAACCTATTTATTCAGGGATTTCGTACACAAATTACTAACGAGCGTTCTCCCAAGTGTCCGATAAAGAAGTTATCACGACGATATTAACACCGAAAGTTTAGTAGCGTTTCTTGCAATTTCTCGAACTCGAAAGGTTAAAGTGAGGATATTAGCAAACAATTTCGCAAAGGAATCGTTGTTCGCGAACTCACTCACCAGTTTAGGAAAGTTATCTTGATAAAGATATTGCAACACTCCTCACATATACGTACATAGCCATGGTTAACCCGTCAATTGATTCGGTGAGGTTGGTCGTCGACCGGTATTATGGCTGACATACGTACCACTTATTTAAGTAATTTATGAGCATATATATACATAGGTATTTAAGTTATATCAGACGATGAAAATTTATTATAATATCTCGTTTATTATTAGAACGTACCGTAAATACAATTTACATTTTACACCGATTCTAAATAATAGTACTATCTATCTACTTGGTGTAATTTAAAACAGTGAAACAATATATTTGTTAGTACTTATCTAAAAAGAAGTATCACGGCGAGACCACACCACTACTGGCGATGTCACGAACATGACAATGTGTGGTCAACGTATCCAAATTAACTTGAGCTAGTTTGTTTGGAACACATATCATAACCTACGCGTATTTGCAAGTGGCGGGAGCTCAATATGTGCTGGGTGCTAGGACATATTGTTAGCGGCTCGAGAAAATTATAGACGTAGAAAAGAAAAATGTTGTTTGAAATAATACGTTTAAATTATTACGTCTCGGAAAATTAAATAGAGTTATTATTTTCGAATAACGGATTCGACAGATCTATTTGAAATTCAAGTTCATATTTAGAACTCAATAAACCATTAGGCTAAACATGCTTTGCTTTACTAATCGTCCCTCTGTATTAGTGTGGTTCGTATATTTTATTACATATCCCATACATTTAATCATAGTATGGCTGCTGCTCTAGCGAAGGCAATCTTTCTAGCGTGCAACAGGTAATCGTTTTGTCCGCATTCCCAACAGAGTACTTTAGTCAACTGCTGTTAAAGATACAACTTTTCTTAGAGAAAATATAAAAGTTTAAAGTAATGAAACTGAATGAAACTATTGTAACTAAACTGTAACGTAACCGAAAAGTAAAGGAATTTTGAGAATCGAGGAGAACTGGGTTACGTTCATTAATCTGACGCATACCTAGGAAGTAACGGGAACATTAACAAACACGAATAGTTTTTTCTAGGGAAAAATAGCGGTTGTGTAATGACATAATATACGTTTAGGTAACACCGCTATTTAAATTATGTATTTAAAGGTACGCAGTGCTATATTAATTACGCACTACGTATATTTGGAAACGTAAGAGATGTTTTCAAATACAACACATTTACTGAGTGTTATACCTACTTTGCATATTTTGTGTAATTTTGTATTTTTATTTTACATGTTACTGCTACTATTATCAGTGGTAGTACTAATAAGTAGTCATAGTTAATATGAACATTGATAATGACTTCAATATCTTTTTACGAACTGTTTGCGAAATGTGTTTTCTTTCCAAACACATATTTTGTCAACAATATATTTCCAAATAAACTCTAAGCTGCATTTCGCATTCCATCAGATGACATTGCAGCCAAACGCGAGCCCTAAATAAATAATTTAAAAAAATTAGAGAAGTATATAATGCTTTTCCATCCACAAGGTCATCTATTACCGTGCTCTAGCATTTCACATGCTCTAGTATGTGAAATAGAATGAATAATCCCAAGCGTGTCTAATCTACTATTCTATGTCTTATATATGCAAAATATTCACTAATATACTGTGGATGTTGTTTAAATAAGTAGTTACAACATTTTCTCTTGCAAAAATTCAAACATAACCGCCTGGAAAAGTTTCGCGCCAATTCAAGCAGGCGGGAAACTTGCGCACGCCATCTTGAAAATCGAGTTATAGCGCATGCGACCTAGACGCGTTTAGAAGAAATAAAACCTACGTGGCATACGATAGCCCCGTACAAAACTTATTTGATCGGTCGTTCAACCATGTCGTTGTTGCGTCTCGCTTTATGCCATACTTTCGTCTTCCTCCCACATACCGTTAAGGTTATGGAATTCCGATGCTGCCACCACCACTCCGGAGGCTGCGCATTGGCCTGCACGTAACAGCGTAAGTTACATGTGGTTTTGCCTTCCTTATTTTTACGAATATGTTTCTTATTAAGTGTGAACGCTCTCTTTGGGACTAGTTTAATTAAAGCCATTCGTATACAGAATTATTTCTTTTTTAACGGATATGCTAATGCGTGTCAATAGCAACAAGTGGGACATCTTTATAACCCGTTGAAACTTATACAATACCCATATAGGTATAGATGAAGCAATATCCTATTTTACTCAAGTCTATTGATAACCCCATAATACTATGCCTGTTAACGAGAAAAAGGAAAATATAATATTTTAATAACAATCCCTATTTCATGTAACGTTATAACCAAAGGGCACATGTTTTCATCCTGTATCAGTATCCTGATAACTTACAATGATTAGCAAAATGGTACATAAACATAAATGTGCAAATCGCAACTTGCCATAATAGGCCAATCGACGTATGATGACGTGATCACTCGCTCGACCCGACTCCGCTCCTTTCGCTAGAAACATAGGCGACTCCTTATTTAGTCAGAATCAAATGCGAGTCAATGTCTGTCAATTACCTACACATGCATTTTTTCTAACGGCTTTGTATCAAGATGCTAAGAATAAAATATACTAGTAAGCACTTATAATACCCTCTTCGTACTCTAGTACAGACTGCATTGCTTTTTTTTAATTTCTAGTTAACAGAGATTACATCTTTATATGTTTATACTTATAAAATTTTTAAACACCCACATTGAAGCATCAATGCGGTTCGTATTGGTTATCTCCTTAAGTATTTATATTTACTATAAAAAAGTCAATAAGCTTTTAAAAACTAAATGCTTTATAAAACTTGGAAAAAAAGTGTTCGTTCGGCAGAATAATTAATTCGAATATTAAAATATATTCTTCAATGTCTATCAATCTATCTACCTCTTCCTAAAAACATAAATAGGTAGCTATAAATTTAAATATAAGAAAAATGATTGCATGATAAATTCTATAAATTATTTGAATGAAGCCGTAGTTAGTGCCTATTGCGACTGTGACCAAAAGACTTTAAAACATGACAAATGAATTTGGCTTTTTTTTAAATTAAGTGTGTTCCCAAAACTTCTGCAATAGTGTTTACGGTTTGAAAATTTATCTATTAAATTAATTTATTACATTTATTTATTACAAATTTATATCGATATACATTTAAACCATCTAAAATATTTTAAACAATAAAGTTGATATGCCACGTTTTATCTTATTTCTTCAGTAACCTGTGTAGAAATGTTAATAAAAACCTTGATCGTAATAAGTGTTACGGCAAATTAAAAAGTTAGTTATCACGTATTATACAATCCACTGTTTCAAACATATTTTTATAAGACATTCCTTCTAATATTATGAGTAGATGTTCATTAACATAATGTATAATAATTATTATGTTTATCCGTAATATGGACAGAATTGGCAAATTACTTGCAGTAAGGCCATCTCTGTAAATATTACAAAACTTACAT
>DWJK01000108.1:0-28622 GCA_018248815.1 Croniades pieria auraria
CCACACTTGGCCAGTGTGGCAGACTAAGACCTTAACCCTCTCAATATGAGAGGAGACCCATATTCCAACAGTAGAATTATAAATGGGTCGATTATTATTTATTAGAGATATAATTGCAAAATAAAAATTTATTAAACACATTTAAGTTAACCTTATACTAATGTTATGTCAAAATATACAGAAATTTAAACTTACTGTTTTAAATCCTTGTAACATATTTGAATCCTGAAAAAAAATATTGATAAACATTAATCAATGAAAATAATACCTACTACATTACTGTGTAATTATTTCAGAAATTCTTGTTAACTTATTTCTTATATATTGTATATTTTATTATATTTACAAGCAGAGAATTTGTTGGCATGCATATTTCATTTCCATACTCTAAGTCATGAATTAGAAACTTTTCTTATACTCAACTCAATAATAAAATTAAATGACAGGACGATAAAATAAGTAATATTTTATAATGTTTAGAGATGCTAGTTTCTGGTTATTCAATTGGGTGTAATGGTTAAAATTCATTATGCCATATGGCATAAAAGAATTTGGTTTAAAAGAATTAATATGCAGGGAGGAGTCAACTTACTTGAGATTCGTTGTTGGACTTTTGTACTCTGCTATTGATAGACATGAAACCGTCACTCAAGTTAAGATAATAGGGAAACGAAACAATGTTTTAACACGTACGAAAGTGAAAGGAGTTCCTCAGGCAGTTAGTGGGTGATGGAAAGTAATAGGATTTTAATTAAGGTACCTGCCGTTGTGTTTCTATATTACAAGACAAATAAAAACCGGTTCAAAACTTTTGACACGTATTTTAGAAGATCTATAGTGCGGTGACAGTTCCTGTGTTAGGGAACAATGATATTACGCTTATCTCGTGTCGTTTTTATTTCAAGCGAACTTTAAAAGTATTAATATTGAAAATTCTATGATTATTTACTATCACATCTGATAAAGTCGCAGTCGATAATCTCTTGACAAAAAATGTTGAATTTCACATAATGACAATACGAATGCCATTCCGACATTGACAACCGTGAACTTGACATGAAGTCGAAGTCACAAAGATGTTGCTAAGCTATGCACATAGATTAATGGTTTCTCACATTCTAAAGACATCTAGATTTTAAGTTTTACGATATTAAACGTACAATATTAATTATTATTATATAGTGTTTTAGTATTTTTCTGAAGCTTTTATTAAATTAATAAATATAAACTAATAAAGATTATAAGCTAATTAAATAAATGAAATGAATAAATTATGTCGATTATGTGGTTCGTAGTAATATAATCGTAACCACCATCTCCAATTTACCTTTCCTCTGTTGAACACTGCTTCTCTTCTCAGAAAGAGAAAGGTTACGGATATCGTGTGCCGACTGATAAGGAACGCTCTGGTAGATTTCATACACAATGTGATACGAAAGCAATGTAGAGAGTTTCTCGAATTATAATTTTATTTATATTTTAAAATTGCATAACATTTTGTAGGATCAGAAGTGTGTCTGAGAATTTAAGCCCATAGTTCATGCGAATAGAAGACGGATATGATATGATAGATATTCTACTTTTTTTACAATACTGGTACAATCTCATACATTACTTGTTTTCTTTTTCAAGTTTCTAACGACATAGGTTGTTTTTAGCATGTTTTGTTTGTTCCCAAAAGTATTTGATGACGCGGTCTCGAAATGCCGAACCGACTAGATAACTAGACTATAAAATGTTTTTCCAATACAAATTAATAAAGTTTAAAAATATCGAAAACGGGTCCTCTAATTCTGAATTTATCCAAACCTCAAAATCTTGTTTTAATAAATTAATTACTATTTTAGTTTCGATTTATATAGGAATATTAAAGCTTTCATAAATTTAGAACTCAATGAAGCAACTGATGAAGCAAATATATTATAATTTCTTGAAAATCATATCACAAATATACAAATACAGCCTACTAAAGACACTTTGGTATTTATGCATGTGCTATAACAATATTGCAATAGGTTGGACTAATAAATTAACTTACTGGACATTTTTGTTATTTATATTTAACATTATATTGTTATAATTTAATTTATTTCTGAAATGTACTATAGTTCTCATTACCTACTAATAATTATAAAGCATTAATTATGTCAGTGTTGTTTAAAAGGACATTTTAAATTACAATTGTAGGCACCGAAAAACTACCCCCTAGCTACCTACAAAAAAATTATTACACTTCAGTTGTCATTATTTCTAAATATTTCTTCAAATAAAACATATTTCTAATTTCACAAAGTAGTATCATGAATAAAAATTTGTTTCACGACTAATACCATGATAACATTATTCTAAAAAAATTGAAACTGAGGATTAATACTGGTAACACAATGTGCAATACAGTTTTGAGTAACAAATTAGGCTGCAACATCATTCATCTGAAGAGGGTCTTCCAATGATTTGTTGTTTATGGAGTCAGCGAGGCTATATACTTCTTCTGAATGTCCATCTATTCCATTCCTGTAAGAGTAATAAAATAAAAGTATTTTGTATGACATTCATTTTCAGGTTGTTCCAATCAATAACTTGTAAATTCTCCTTAATGTGAAGTTTTTAAAATAGTTGGCACCGAGATCTAAACAATGTAACACTGAATTCTAACATTGGTGAATTTTTAAGTATATTTCCATTAATTAATAGAAATTCCACTTCTTTCAACATATTCTGTATTTGGCACATGTACCACACAGCAGTAAGCTCTACTGTTACACATCAGTAATACTGGAGAGCTATTGTAACAAAAGTTATCAATATTTCGCAAATGGTGTCTTCTACCTATCCCCTAAGAAAGGTGGTATGACGATACAATAATTATTCAAATATATCATTTGTAGTTTATAACAATATCAAGTGTTTTGATTTTATATCTCACCTGGTACGATTAAAATCAATGTCTCCAGTAAAGCTATCCGAATCGTCATTGAGAGATGTTTGAGAATCTGTAAATATCAATTTATATTGTAAAATACGTTTTATCAAGGATAAAACAACATATGGATGAATTCCAAAGGTTTGTCAATATTTACTTTTATTCCCTATTGAGATATTTGTCGAGATGTCTACAAATTAAATCTAACATGAATAAATATATGTTTATTCTTTAAATTACACTGAAAGTTAGGCTTTCCAAATGTGGGCAGCACTGCCACTGCACTGCACTGTACTGACAGTACTGCCATCTGTTCAATATCAATGATGTTAATATACAAAAAAGGGCGCTCGAGTAGTGAAGTCATGGTTATAAATTATGTAATATATGGGGTAAAATATGGTGTAGTCTATAATATGTTATTATCATCATCAGCTCTTCTGCTGGTGCGCCGGGTGCGTACCGGAGGCGGCGAGGCGGTGCGTGGTGAGGTACTCCGCGCAGAGGTAGGGCGGCAGCGCGTCGGGCGCGTCGCCCGCGCCCTCCGCGCCGCGCGTCTCCACCGCCGACAGCCACTGCCCGTTGTGGCAGCGGAACCGCTCTACCTGCGCACCGTCACCTTCGCCGTTATATTGCGTTAGTATCCAGGCATTCTCCAAGTCACCGATATCGTCCACGTGGGGCGTTACAGGCATTTGTAAGGATAGTAAAAGTCGCATAGAATAACGTACAGTGTTCAGATGAAGCAAAGGGATGGACGGCTTCAGTTAAAGGTAAAACGTTTTTATTTTGATATGTTAAATGAAAAATGAATATTTGCTATATTACATTTTTAACATAAGCTTAAATTTGGACATAGGTTATGGAATTTTAGTAAAAGCGATTTTAATATTTATATGGGTAGGTGCATTTATGACCTTCGAGGAGAAAGTTAAGCTAAGCAAGTTTGAGTAATTATGCTTTATTACGTACGACTTACGAGTACTGGTTTTTGAAATCGAAAGCTGAGACTCACCTTTATTCTCGCCGCCCACTCGTTTTGCATCTGTGATATGATATCGAGACACGAGTCACACATTTTTCTAATTTCCACGTTTTTGTCTTGCATTAGATCGATGAGATAAGCGGGAGCTTCTGCAAAATAATAATATCGCAACCATTTTTGACTTTAGCTGTTGCGATTAATTATTTACAGCAACACGCATAGAATTTTAAAGTTTAATAGCATCAGACACGAATACCTCCACTCGATCACGATTAGGTTGAACACGACCGGTCTGAAAACAGGGTAAAGAGGTCGTAACCTGTGCGATTGACGAGGTAGTCGGCGGCGGGCGCGTGCGCCAGCAGCTGGCGGAAGGCGAACACGGTCTGCAGCACGTGGTCGTCGTCGGCCTGGCGCAGGCGCAGCGCCGCCACCAGCGCGCCGCCCGCGCCCGCGCGCGCCAGCGCCGCCGCCGCGCGCTCGTCGGCGCCCAGCGCGCCCGCCGCCACCACCGCCTCCAGCACTAGCTCCCCGTCGCACTTGTTCGCTGCGCTCGCAACCACACGTTCTTTTTCTAACTCGTAAAGGCAGGTGCCGAACGTTTACTTCAGCTCGCCTACTTTGGCCGTGTAGATCAGATTTTGGATTAAGGTGTGTAGGAGGATTTTGGATTAAGGCGTGTTAGATTTGCGTGTGTAGGAGGAAGGCGATGAATGTAGAAGAAGTACACATGTATGTCTTGCGATAGTTATCACTCGGTACTTTCCGTTTGTTCCGTAAGGAATCTGACCTGACGGTATAATAATAGATATTAAAAAACCAATGTAACGCAAAACGAGTTTGGGAATCATATCTATGGGTAACAGAGGCTCTACATACTTTTTTAGCGTATAATTGAAGGTCCTCACCTGGATCCAAGATTTTCATGATACAGGGAATCAGATTGTATCTCTCAACGACGGCGTATATGTCGATGTTGTTGTTGGACTGCAGGATGTTGCTGAGTGTGCCGATGCATTCGATGACGAATTCCTCGGAAACCTCGCCGCTTGTGACTGCCCCAGCGATGTCTCCAACGAACTCCTATAAATGAAAAGAAAAATCAATATATTATAAATCAGAAGCGAGTGAAATTTACTTTTGGAAAAATACTTAGGTTATTTAAGGTAATTATTATTACTTGTGACGTAATAATTGCAACAAAAATTATACGTACAGATTTTTTTTCGACTCATTGCAGAAGTTTCGAGTCGCTAATACAGCGCTATGTCGTGTTGTGTCCAAATGATATTATTGACCTATTCTTAGATATTTAAATTTTAAGTACGCAGTGCCAACATAGTTCGAGAACTATAAGTGATTAATATAAACATGCCCTTAAACTGTAACGGCGTAAGCCCATGTGGACTGTGCACCGAGACAGTCTGATAACGACGACGACAGGAATAGCCAGCGAACAATTATACGTACGACAAAGAGCGGCTTGATCTGCGCGTGGTGGGACAGGTTGCGTACGAGCTTCATGAGCATGGCGTTGTGGTGGCGGAAGGCGCGCGCCAGCAGCTCGCGCAGGCGGCCCTCCGCTGCCATCTGCTGCGCCGCGCGCTCGCACCACGCCACGTTCACGCACAGCGCCAGCAGCACGTCCGTGCTGCCCGGGCCCGCCTCCGCGCGCGCCTCGCTGCTCACGTTCAGCAGCAGCATATCCGTCAGCTGCCCACCCCCACCCGACACATACTATGCTTATATAGTGCAATAATAGTACCACCCCTTCTTAATATTGATTTAACACTATATGGACATGTTTCTGTAGTTAGAAGCCGTCTGGTTGCCGCAACGCAGGCTCTTTAATCTATTTTGAACATCAGATATCCGGGCGTAAAAATGTTCCAAGTCCCGTGATTTATACTATTTTATTACTTATAAGTTGATTGTGTACAATATAATAATATTTAAAACTGTTTTTTATTTTATTTTCTAAAGCCTGTTTCAAATACTCTTACCAATTTGACACAGTCAGATTGCGTAAACATCACTTTCACTCGGTCGTCCATGCTAAGGTGATATAGAATCTTCATTGCAAGATTTATGTGTTTATCATCGCCTAGAACATAAAACCAAACTAATGAACAACAATGATAATAATATGTTTCACGATTAGATCACAGCCACGTCCTCGCTGCAAACAGTGAGAGCTCATGAAGACCTTGGATAAGTCCGAAACTAATCGGCTTACCCCAAAAATACACACATCAATGAAGCCCCTGCAGAATTTAATAATGGATATGTATGTAAATGTATAAAAATAAATATCGTAGTGAAATACTTACTTGTAAATTGAATGAATTTCGGCAACAGATTCATCTTGATCATTTTGTTACGAAGTTTAGTGTCGAACGTTAAGTTGAACAACAATTTCAGGGTAACATTCACCAAATCAGCATTGGGCGAGTCTAACAGGGGCGCCAGTTTATCTATGACGGCCTTGGACGCCATTGCGTTTTTGTTTTCAACAAAAATTGATAATTTCTGTAAAAAAGAGACAATAAGAATAAGTAGATCAATGTTCGAATGCCTTTCCATTGCGCCTATGAGCAGTCCGACTATATCCTTCTTGTGCATCTTCTCTTCAACTTTCACATTGTCTGCAATGTTGAGTAACATATAAAAAGCAACTCTCAATAATTGTTCCTGTCTTTTTGACAAAGTCTTTAGTTTTCTCTTCATTTGCTCTTCATCATTTTTGGATAGATACTCATCTGATGCATTACAGAGATCCTCGTGGTAGCTAGATACAACAGTTCTGGTTTTCTGCAAATTGACATCAGCAACAGCCCAAGTCCCCGATTTGGGTCGACGCTTCGGCTCAGGGATTCGACTTTTGGGCAGTTCGTTCTGAAATAACAATAAAAACAAACTTATAACGCGCAGAAGTTAACTGGGTACCTCACTACGATAACGTAATACCGAGGTGCTGGTACAGGGAATGCGAGAGTGAAAAGCAGTGGCAGGCGGAGTGGATAGCGGGAGGCGCCGTGCATTCCTTGCCAATGCCAAGTCGATTTGTAGATGTTATAGTTCTAATAGCTGAAGTTTAATGCATAAGCAGGAAAAACGGAGCTTTACTTGCCTTGTCAGGTGTTAAAATTGGTTTTTTCCCTTCAACTTTTTCTTTCCATTGATCATATCTTTTTAATTCATAATCAATTACATCCATACACAGTGAACCAATTTTATATTGAATTATGACAGGATGAAATTCAAGGTAAGTGGAAAAGCAGAAGAATGTGTATACAATATTTGTGCTCAACTCAATGCTTCGTTTCCATTCTTCTCTGAGAACTCGCGAGAGAGCACTCAATAATGCCTCTGGAAAAAGTGTCCAACAAGATGTATGAATATTAATCATAGTTTTCACAGCAAGCCTCACATTTCTCATTTATTATCAGAGGATAGCGGTTATTAAACTCTGAGCATATAATTAAGATTTTAACTTTATGTTGAAATATGAATGTGGGCTAATCAATACTTCCATTTTAAATATATAGATAACTCTTTAATAATAACATTATTATCTTTAGTAGTCACATACATACCATTTCTTGCCAGCTCTATTAAATTATCAGGGTTCCGAGCCAGCTGGAGAATTAATGCAGAGCCTTTTATTTTTTCAGGTATATCATCATAAAGTAGCTCAACATAATCATCCACTCTATTTAGCACAGCTATTGGCACACTTTCTACTGGACTCATGGTGTGTCAGGAAACTGCTGAAAATATTATATATCTAGGCAGTCAAGCAAATTGCAATAAATAACCAATTGGGTTTCTTGAATGAAGGCCATAGTGTGTTGGAAAAATTAATTGCAACAGTTTCATCAACAGTTATTGAGTACTGGAGTTATTTCAGGCTAATTTTATGGTCTTTTTGCTTTGCTCAGACAAACAAACAGCTGTCTATTAAAGCATCCAGATGTATCTAAAAGTTATAAAAGAAATTATGTAACATTGCAACATAACACCTGTAATCCCCAAAGGTGTAGGCAGAGAAGTGTAGTACATCCCCACAGTTCACTAGTTATGTTTATGTCCCATGGAATAGATGCTGAGCCTATAGCCATACACCAGGCACATATTCGGACTCTGAGTCATTACTAGAAATTCTAAATTAAAAAAATCCAATAGTACCCGACCCAGAATAATTATTATTATTATCTATCATATCATTGTGCTAGGTTCTTTACAGGGTAGGCAGACAGCATGTAATGACAAATATTTTATTGCTTATGGACTTGATTAATTTTATACTATGGTCATAAAACAAGTAACTTTTATAACTATACAGGATAGTTTACTACGGTTTATGATTTATCCAGAATGACTTCAGAATTTGATATTTGATTCGGTAAGTCAAGATCAACAACGAATGTGCAAGGAGTCATCAGTAATTTTAATTTGGACCATAATAATGGTTTTACTTGGTATACTAATGAACAAAACATGTATCACTGCATATAATTTTACAATAGAACTTAATTCGAGGCTTATACAATATATTCTATCCATTAATTATTAAGTAGTAACATAAAGAAATTTTTCAATGTCTATTTTGTGTTGATTTAGTAATAAAACCTAAAAGACAACACCTGGTAAAGTCCAATAAATGATAATTAATATAATTATACACGCATTATTACATTAAATTACAAATTACGCATATTCCAAAAGAAATGTAAACAACCACGGTTGCCAGCTGATACAGATTCTTCTTACCTCTGCACTAACTTGAAGTAATCAATAAAAATTCTTAGTATTGATGTCATAATACTATCAAACGAGTCAATCTCTTTGTTTAAGTATTGGAAGCACTTACAGGAATAATCAGGAACGTTTCAAATTCGATTAACGGTTGATTAATCCAATGTATAATCAGTGAGAGCAGTATAATAAAATAAAAGAAAATATTGGCATATATAGAGCCAAACAAGGACACAATTTGGTATTCAACTACCTATACTGACTGTGTTGACATATTTAACTTGACATTTGACATATTGTTATCAATATTTTCTTAAGATAAAAGCAAAAGTAATATTAAGAAATTAGTTGCATGCCATTAAATAAAAAAATAAATGTGAATTATAAAAAATCTTTTAATCTTCACGAAAATTGATAACTTAAATAAAAAAATACATTGGTAAATTAAATTAACTAACATTGTATATTACATTCTGTGTTCTATACGTTAGTTACAATCAGTCTAGACTAAAGCTGTCGTTGATGTTTATTGGTTTTGGTTGGACGTTCTCGTATCGTATATATGTCTGTGGTAATGACTAACTTGTGACTAATTATTTTCAGAATTATTTTTGTTTACCACAACGTAGTTCGGTTCAAATACTTGGTGTGAAATTATAACAATAAACATTAACATGTCAATGTTTTCTCCGTACTCGTGAAGTTTTGTTGATATTAAGCCTTTGTGACCAATTCGTATTTTCTTGTCCATTTCTTTCAGGGTTTACTAAGATAAGACAACGATAATGACCTAATCTATAGGATTTTGCCTCTGCTGTAACATGGTAAAGTAGAATATTCATTTATTTGCTGCTCAAGCAACATAATTAATGTGACAAACGAAAAATAAGAAAGTACTTTTTAACATGCATTAATTGCACTGTTATAATGTAATTCCCTGCTAATTGAAATGAAAAAAAAAACATGTTTACATGGCATTACTTTCAAACTTACTGCTATCTGTTATATCATGTGTAATAAAAACGTAGCATGGGTAGTGTTATAGAGAACTAAAGGATATAATTATCACTTGATATTGTTCATTTTCCTCATTAGTGCAGTTTCCATTTCTATAGGTGATTAACAATTTTTTATGAAATTTCCTTTTATATCTCACCTCCTTTTGTAAATATACATGTGGTTTGGTTACATATAAAAAAAATTGTCTTTTGAGACTATTTATTGCAATATTTATAATTTATGTGATACATAGTTAACATATTTTTTAAGTAGATCGTTTATAAATAAGACTATATTTCAGGTACATGGTGTAAAACTGAAAGTCTATTTGAGTGCTGATTGAATATGAATTGATCACACCACTATGACCGACACAGTGTCCACACTTACAACCCCTATATCTCTGGCTACATACCATCAACTCAGTATAACAGGTATATAAAACTGCATATTTATATACTAATCACTGAATGGTGGTTATTGTAATTTGCTAAATGTGCTATTTTTTTGCCGAGATATTCCATATTCATATGTATTTGTGGATTCCTCTACTATGTTTCATTGTCAGGAATATTTTAACAAAAAAAAGTCACTCAATCAAATATTTGTTGTGAATAACTCTATGTATGTTTTTCAGTTGAATCTGCAAGTATCAGAAACTCTGGCCTGTTTAAACCAAATCCTTATTTACAAGTTATAATAGATGAGAAAGCCTCAAGAAGAACAGAAGTTATTAAAAATAGTATACATCCAAAATGGAAAGAAGATTTCACAGTGTTAGTGACTCCAATGTCACAGATGTTATTTCGACTCGCAGATCATCACAGCTTTAGGAAAGACAATGTTATTGGAGAGAAAAAGATCAATCTTTCAAAAGTTCTACTATATTTTAATGGAAAATGTGAAAATATTGAATTGACAATAGGTAAATTCAGTTTAATTTGAATTTAAATTTAGTATTCAAGCTATCATATATAAGCTATCATAGAAAAGCTTGTCTGGTTGGTATGGATGGAGATATATTGTACTTGGTACTCTCTGCCATCCCTGTATGTGACCTGATGTTAGAATGTAACAATAATATTTCCTTTATTTTCCTTACAGATTTGATGAAGACTGTTTCCCAGGATAGCTCCAATTCTAATACTGAAGTGAAGGCTGCAGAGCTGGTGCTCCTGTTTGACGGTCTACGAATTGACCCCTCTATACTGAGTCAAGCTCATGAAGTTTTTAGTGAATCGGGAAATTCTCGCAGTCCTTTAAATGAAGGTGTTCGTGCCAGGATTAGATTACGAAATAACTTGGAGACACTGAGGACTATGATGCGGACCCAAACTTTACGAGTGAGTTGTAGTGTTGTGAAAACTTGAAACATACATTTAAAAAATGTATGGATGTGATAATAATGACGTTCTGCTAGACATTTGTTTTATGATTCTAATTACTTGTCTTCTGTGCATAATGCCATAAGATACCTTTGAGAAAGAATTTTAGGCTTTATTTACAACATTGTAGCCACCGCCCGGTCCGCCGCCGCTGACCAATGGTACTGTACCCGGCGTGCCGGCGCTGGAGAGCGGGGCGGGTCCTTCGCATCAAGAAACACCTGAGACTGTTGGAGTTAGTCCAGCGCCAGCGTCCACAACTCACACTGCTCCACCAGTAGTAGCTAATGCTTCAGGCCACACAGCTGAGGAACCTTTGCCACCAGGCTGGGAGATGCGATATGATGTATATGGACGAAGGTAATGGATATCTGTTGGATGACTTGTATTGTCTATATTTATGTCACATTAATTTTTCATTGTTGTGTATAATGTGAATATTCCAACTCACACTGATTTGGACAATTAAATACCCAATAATATACAGGAAAATACAAGTGTTTTAGTTCTTAAAAAATAGATAAACTCTTTCATAATCAGCATACATATGTGTGCATTTATACCAAGTCTCGTATCTAGATTATGAAAGTGGTAGTCATAGGCACATACCCCAATGTAGTGCCTATAAGACTAAACCAATGTCTAAATTTTAAGTCTTATTTGTGTGTAAATTCAATTTTATTCTTCACAGTAAGTTAATAGCGAATGTAAAAAATTGGTAAAATGACAACATTATACATAACGCAGATACTACGTGGACCACAACACGCGGTCCACGTCGTGGGAGCGGCCGCAACCGCTGCCCATGGGCTGGGAGGTGCGGCGCGACGCGCGCGGGCGGGTGTACTACGTGGACCACAACACGCGCACCACCACGTGGCAGCGGCCGGACACGGAGCGTCTGGCGCGCTTCCAGCACTGGCGCGGCGAGCGCCGCCACGTGGTGGCGCAGGGCAACCAGCGCTTCCTGTACCCCGCGCCGCAACCGCCGCACCCGCCGCAGCCGCCGCACCCGCCGCTACCGCCGCACCCATCACACCGCTCCGATACCGACCAGGACCTGCCCGCTGCCTCTGCTGGTAGTTATGCTGTTGTTACTCTGTATTTTTATCATTAATGACAAGTGAAAAATTAATAAGCCAGTCTACCCTATTAAGAGCTATAAAAGAAGCTGCAGAAATCTTGTACATTATTTATATCTATACAATAAACATCGAACTAATGTCGAAAAGTAACGAAATATTACAGAGAATACAATTCTGCGTAGTAAAAAACAAATAATGAAATAAAATTTGAAGCAGATTTAATTGACTGATATGTAAATTACTATGTATTATACCGACACTCATAGAAATTATCAGTATCGCGATAAAATCAAGTCACAATCGAATTACGTATAAATCCAGAGAGATTTTTGTAAATTATTGATATTATCAGATCATCTTGCCAGGTTCTTTTCTGAATATGCAGAGGTGACCATGTGTCAAATACATTTATCTCTACAGATGTGATATGTTTCTTCTACGTTATTACTCTATCTTGGTTATATTAAATTGAAATAAACGTCAGCGTACAGGTCGTGTTGTGTCAGTAATTTTATCATATCACAGTGTATTAAGATTGTTAAAGACCTAATTATCTTATCATACATTCTGGTATTTACATACTATGTTTACATAAGTGTTATGTATGTGCTTATTGTTAGTGATGTTAATTGTAAATCAATTATTTTATCCTGTAACACATTAGAATGTATTTGTCCACCGATTGAAATAATTTAACTCGTAAATGAGTTGAATCGTGCATGGATAACATCTGCTTTTTTTAAAAGATTCATGATCAAAT
This sequence comes from Croniades pieria auraria, assembly GCA_018248815.1. Taxonomy (NCBI): domain Eukaryota; kingdom Metazoa; phylum Arthropoda; class Insecta; order Lepidoptera; family Hesperiidae; genus Croniades; species Croniades pieria. The sequence goes on from DWJK01000108.1 coordinate 12,896, forward strand.
CTTTTAAGCTTTGCGCTATGGATCTTCTTTAAGAATGAGAAGAATTAAACATTATATTGACTAGGGTTGGCTATTATACCAATCAATTACATGGCTGTATCTTTCAATTGATATTGACCATATTTAATCGCTCTGGGTATGATGTATCAAATTCTAATTTATCTCTCTTTGGAAAAAATTATGTCTTCTTTTATAGTTATATTGACAAGCTTAATTAACATGGTGATTTAAGTCGTTAGTTTCGTTTTACCAGGTACTACATTAGTCAAGTACAGTAGTAAAAACTTTTCTGTGTTGGCCCAAGAGGTATGTTAGTGGTTTAAGGGCATATGGGAGCAGAATAAGGTTTTTTACTACCTAGTATACAAAAACTTTAATTTGAATTTTTTTCGTCACACTATAACTTTAACCGGTATATAATTGATATAATTTTGAAATAGATAAATTTTTTGAATTTCAAAAATACTACACGAGCAGACAGGTACATTTGGCTTTTAATTTATAATACGGGGTACAAAAATTAGAAAATTTGTACCGGCAAGTAAGCGGTAGTGTCGCGCCGGCAGGGGGAAGCGGCAACAGCGCGACGGCGGCGGGCGAGGAGGCGCCGGGCGCGCTGCCGGCGGGCTGGGAGCGGCGCGTGCAGCCCGACGGCCGCGCCTACTTCGTCAACCACAAGAACCGCACCACGCAGTGGGAGGACCCGCGCACGCAGGTGCGCCCTGCCTCCCTTCACCGCTAGGCGTAACCTTCTCAGGAAGGGTACTTTAAAACGTTTCTGAAGCTCGGACGCGCTCGAGAAATTTTACAATCGTCCGTGTCATTTTCTAATAGCGAGGTTATGAAAGTTTTAGAAACTAGTTATATTGTTACGCATTAATTTACATTTGATTTACAGATTTTCACCGTTTAGTTACATTATTTCGATGTAATTTCTGAAATGCCTCGTAGGGCCAGGAAGTGAGCGCACTAGAGGAGGCGCTGCCGGCGGGCTGGGAGATCCGCTTCACGGAGGAGGGCACGCGCTACTTCGTGGACCACAACACGCGCACGACTACATTCCAGGACCCGCGGCCCGGCGCGCCGCAGGGCGCCTACGGCGTGCCGCGCGCCTACGAGCGCTCCTTCCGCTGGAAGCTCAGCCAGTTCCGCTACCTGTGCCAGAGCAACGCGCTGCCCAGCCACATCAAGATCACCTTGTCGCGACAGACGCTCTTCGAAGACTCCTATCACCAGGTGAGATAATTGTAAATGTTCTCATATTGTTTTTTCCTAATCGTAGGATATTTAAGGTCCGTAGTGATTAAGTTGCTCGTTGAGACGTCTTCTGTGCGATGAAACTTGTTTAGTACCCTGACCCTATTAAAATTCACCTAAGTCGAGTGTTTGTATGTGTTTCAGATTATGAGGTTGCCGGCTTACGAACTGCGTAGACGTTTGTACATTATATTCCGCGGGGAGGAGGGGTTAGATTACGGGGGCGTGAGCAGGGAATGGTTTTTCTTACTATCACACGAAGTGTTAAATCCCATGTACTGTCTTTTCGAGTACGCCAACAAAAATAACTATAGCTTGCAAATAAATCCGGCCAGTTACGTTAATCCAGATCATTTGTTATATTTCAAGTTTATTGGTAGGTTCATAGCGATGGCGCTGTACCACGGTAGATTTATATATTCGGGCTTCACCATGCCTTTCTACAAGCGTATGTTAAATAAGAAGCTCACAATGAAAGATATCGAATCCATAGATCCGGAATTCTACAACTCGTTGGTGTGGATCCGGGATAATGATATAGATGAGTGTGGACTCGAGATGTGGTTCAGCGTGGACTTCGAGGTGCTGGGGCAGGTCATTCACCACGAGCTGAAGCCCGCCGGCGACAAGGAGCGAGTCACCGAGGTGCGTTGTTCTAGAATGTTCTATCTTACTACGAGTGTTAAGCGTTTTGTGAGTATCTAAATACATCGTTAAATTGCATACCAGTTTTAACTCATTGCGGTCTGAGTAGACCGACCAGGTTCCAACCTAACCGAGATCCATCTTTATGAACTCCTGCCAATCGAAACGAGACTATCAGAGTATCCAGTAAAAACAAACATGAATTAACGTGATATAGTTAATTCAGGAACGGTCTGATTGATTATTCAAATATTGTTTAAAATATGTTCACAATTTATAATTGAATATCGAGCTGTGTTGAAATTGATGAGGAAAGGGTTGTTTATTATGATGATGTATAATTTGCAGGCCAACAAGGAGCAGTACCTCCAGCTGGTGACGCAGTGGAGGATGACACGCGGGATCGAAGAGCAGACGTCTGCCTTTCTCGATGGCTTTAATGAGGTATTGAATCGGGGTTATTATTATTGATCTATAATGCTACTACCCGTACAAGTTGACAGAAGACACAGATGACTAAATATGCAAAAAAATACAATTCAGAAATCCGCTTCCTAGCTGTAGTCGTCAAGTGTTTGTAACCATTGGTATCTAGCGATAACAATTAGTTTACGTGGCTTTCCGAAGCATGCTCATAAAAATTTTCACTAGCAGTCAGTTATTAAAGATTTTACTGCACTGTGTTGTTTAGCTCATTTGCTATCTGCTACCGCATCAAGACTACGTACTCTTCTGTTGTTGACAGTACCTATATAGCTTCTAGTTTTATCTCGAGACTACTAGAAGTATTAGGTCAACGAGAAATTGCCTCAATAATGAATAATAAAACTGGCTGTTAGATCATGTAGAGCAAACCAATTGCTACATGGCGTAATTATTTCCCTCCATGATGCACAGAGTTCGAAATTTATTTTATATTGTCACGCCAAGCTCCTTACTGACCAACAGTTACAGAAGTAAATGAGTGTTGTATTTGCAGGTGGTGCCCCTGGAGTGGCTAAAGTATTTCGACGAGCGCGAGCTGGAGCTGATGCTGTGCGGCATGCAGGAGGTGGACGTGGACGACTGGGCGCGCAACACCATCTACCGCCACTACACGCGCACCAGCAAGCAGGTCGTCTGGTTCTGGCAGGTGCTGCTCCAGTTCTCTCTTCCATGTTGCTTTTCCGCGGTCTAATATGTTACACTCTAGCTCGTCTATAAAAGATTTAGGACTCTAAAATAAAGATTTCGTAATCTTTGGTAGATTTTAAAAAGGATGGTTTCCGACCACAGTCTTGGGGTACCACATTTGTATGTAATACAGATACAGATTCAGACAGAACCAAATGTAGCTTATACAGGCTTATGTTTATGTTATTCTGTTAGATTAGATTTGAAGAAAAACTTTTTAAATGTCTTATGATTTATAACGCGGCCATTTATGCAACAATCATTCGGAGAGCTACGATTTGCTGCAGACTCTCTTGTTGCAGGCGCTCCGCCGTGAACAAATGTATACTCAAACTATCCTTAGTTTAGTACTGATAGAAAGTCTGGTTTTATGATGGGCCTGATATTCCACACCTTGTGTTGTTCTCGGTACTTCGCTGAAAGTTACTTTGTTCGCTCGAATATCTTTGTATGTTAAAAGTTAAATTATAGTCTTAAAGAGCTTTGTACTGGGGAACGATGCCGTTGAATCTCGTTAGAAAATCTGCAATGATAGCCTAGCAGCCTAGCCTAGCCTAAAAAGCAGTGATAGCCTAGTGGTTAAGAATTCAGCCTCACACTCCGGGGGTGCTGGGTTCAAATCTATGGCGCGCATCTCTTTACAAAAGTGCGTTTTAAATTTAAATATCACTTGTTAACGGTGAAGGAAAACATCGTCCGGAAACCTGCGCACACCTTAGAATAAAAAAAAAAATTAAAAAAATATTTTCTAATGTGTGTGAAGTCCTCCAACCCGCACTTGGCCAGCGTGGCGGGCTACGGCCTTAATCCTCTCAATATGAGAGGAGACCCATATTCCAAGAGTGGAATGCTAATGGGTCGATTATTATTATTTATTAATCTGCAATGAGTCATTTTTATCAAGGGCGCTTACCTAACCAGCTCATATTTCTTAAAATAATCACATGTTATTTTATTGCAGTAATTGATCGAGTAGCTTGTAAGCAATATTAATAGGTACGGGGTCCCTGTGCGTTACTAAAGCAAAATGTTACAAGTGTTATTGTATACAAATTGAAATGTTTCGATAAGTATGTCCTGTCATGATCACTTCAAATTATCAACGATACATAAACAATCGATGAAAGGGGCCACTCAAATATAACGCATAGAGTAAGTTATTGATTGATTCGTTTGAAAAAGGAAAATCATTTATCGTCGCGTAGATCAAATACTACATATATGCAAAAGTTTGAAAATAGAATATTTAAAGATTTGCTGCGCAGTATGAAAATTAAGATTAATAAAAAATATTCGTGTTAAATTTAAAAATAGAATGTTATTTTATTTGTTTGCAAGGCAAAGTTTGATTTTGTTTGTTAACAAATAAATTTATTAAAATGCAAAACTTGCCGCGAAAAAATCGTCCCCGCATTTGGTACATTTATTTTCTTTCTTGTTTACGTCTGTAATAGGTGTAAATATAAAATAAACCAAGTTGAGTTGTTTATAACTATTGTTCGTCAAGGGTACTAAATTATTTCCAGTTCGTCCGTCAAATGGACAATGAGAAGCGTGCAAGGTTGCTACAGTTCGTGACCGGCACGTGCAGAGTTCCTGTTGGTGGTTTTGCGGAACTGATGGGATCAAACGGTCCTCAGCGGTTCTGCATAGAGAAGGTAACAAATTGAATAAGACACTATTAATCCTACGAAAAGTTTAAAAAAATATTTATTAAAATAATATTTGTTTCTACAGGTTGGGAAAGACACGTGGCTCCCTCGATCTCATACCTGTTTCAACAGACTGGATTTGCCACCTTATAAAAGTTATGAACAACTGTGTGAAAAACTTAACTATGCAATTGAAGAAACGGAAGGTTTTGGCCAGGAGTAGTTACATGTATAAACAACGTAATGTAAATTATTATCACATTTAATTTTACTGCACCGACCTCCTTCAGAGAGGCATTTATACACCAATGGAATTGGTGCGGTCGTAACAGACCAACCAAATACTTGTATCAATATTTGTTTAAACAATAATTTTATTATAATTGTGTAGATATCATTAGAGTATTATGTCAGTTGTATAAGATGAATATTTTGTTTGAACCATATTTAAAAAAGTTCGTCTACAAAGTTCAATAAAAAAACTTCTTGGTGATTTATTTTGTTTCTTATATCATTATACTATTGTAAATATAATTGTTGTTTATGTTATAGAGGTAAATAAAAAGGCTTGCAATTTCGTGATAAATCTCTGGATGCAATCTTAGGAAAAAGGAAAAGGATATTCAACATCATATATAAACAATTCATGTTTCTTAAAATAAACACTAATAATAAATTGACATATTTATTTATTACCTGTGTATGTATTACTTCATTGTAAATTAAGTATAGGTTGACTATATTTTCTTTCATTTTCCATTCCAATATGTTTTTTATGATTTTTACACAAGAGATAGAGTTTTACAATATCGAGACCTATAGCCTAAAACTGGGTGTTTGATTTAAATAAATTATATTGGCGTGTCACTATAAACAGAAAGTAGTTACAATACAACAATATAAATTTAATCCTCTCCTGCAATTTCTCCTCAAAAAGAAATTTTTATTTTATACTAAGTGTACTCGCGGGGGGTACGTTCTCGTGAGCGTTGGAACAGTATATCATTTTAAGGTCATAACCAAATAAATAGTTGATGTTACTGACGCGGCAGAAAACTACACATTGTAGCTCAGTTCAACCCAGTTGCATACATAGTTAGCGATATAAAAGTCTTATTATATTTTAAATTTATTTTAAAGTGATTAGCTACAGCTCTGTACTGTAGCGTATTTTTAAATACAAACTGTAAACTTTATTAGCTTAAAATTTTATTAGAGGCTAGAAGTGATGGGATTTACATCGCATTTTTAAATTTTGACACCGTACACAAATCTAAAATACACAAGATTCTTTCAAGTCGTTTAATATTTTGTGCATGAAGCAGTTGAGAAATTTATATCAGGTCTACAAAGGAGAAGCTGCGTAACAAATCGTATCCTCGATGTTCCTCCAGTATACAGCTTTGAAAATAAAAAACGTTTTATTCAAGTGACAGTCAAGAACTTTGAAACTCCTACATTAGGTGACGATATAGATATTAATGACTACAAGAATAAAATTTTCAAAAAATATTTAGCGGTAAAATCAAATATTGTTTAAAAAGCATTTATTGATATTTATTTTGTCAACAATAAATAATGTAAATTCAAAACTATTATTGCGTAATTTGATAATGTTATTCAATGTTAATAATGGTTTTTGCAGTTTAACCAATTCAATAAAATTTATATTAATTTAGATGTAGCAAAATCGCGAGCTCTCTTAATAGCTTCGTAAAGACATTTGGGATTATTCCCCAAAGCTTGGGCGGACTCCGCTTTGCCACCGCCTTTACCCTCCATTATTAGGACAACAGATTGGACCCATTCAGATGCAAGTAAACCTTTCTCGTTTAGAGTCGGTGGAACAGCAACTAAACAATATATTTTATGGGCATCTTCATCAACAGAAAAGAACATTGCAGCCGTATTCGGAAGAGATTGCTTAACTTGTTTTAAAGCTCCATCTAAAGCTTTTGTATTTCCAAATGCGCTTAATTCGGCTACAATTATCTGTGAATCTTTTTCCTCGAGACAGAGCGCCTTAGCCTTTTCTATCACTTGACTAATGACCATAGCTTTCGCTGCTCGTTCTTTGTCATCAAGTTGTTTTTTCAGATTCTTGAGCAGGTTTCTCAATTCTTCCTTCTTCCAATATGATATGTGTGCTTGAGATATTTCATTCGTAAGGTCCACAATTTTTTTTACTGTTTCTTTCTGATTTATGTCATCTCCTTGCTCTTTAATGAAGTTAGCGACGTCGTTAACAGCATTTTCCAAAATACTCAATTTATTGACGGCCTTTGCAGCCTCTGGTCCAGTCAAAGCTACAATTCTTCGAATGCCTTTTGCAATTCCTTCTTCACTTACAATTACGTATTCACCTATATGACCAGTTTGATGCAAATGCGAGCCACCACAAAACTCAACAGAGGTTTCGAATCCAGAGGGACCGTCTGGATTTTTTTCTAATTCTTCAATTGGTATTCCAACAGACACAACACGCACTGGATCAGGGTAATGTTCATCAAACATTGCTCTAAGTCCATTAATTTTTTTCGCATCACTCAAGCTAGTGTGCTTAGCATAAACACGTTTATTATCGTTAATTATGTTTTTAATTTGATCCTCTGTTTCCTTTATTTCTTTAATTGTCATTGGGCCTTTGTTAGTAAAATCAAATCTAAGGCGATCTGGCATAACGAGAGACCCACGTTGATCAGAATCATTACCAAGAACCTTTCTCAAAACATTATTTAAAATGTGAGTACCTGTGTGATTATTCATAACAAGTCTTCGTCTTTCTGTATCTATATGCAGTGATACTGAATCACCTACTTTTAAAGTACCTTCAACTTTACCAGTGTGTAAAATATAACCACCCTTTACTTGTACATTTTTTACTGTAAATTCCACACTTTCATCATCAACTTTTACCATGTACCCCTCATCAAATATTTGACCACCTTGTTCAGCGTAGAAACTTGTTTTGTCTAATATTACACCACATTCTTGGCCAGGTGTAACTTCGTCGACGAATTGTTTATCTCTTCGTAAAGCGATAATTTTAGCACTGCATGGTGCAAAACTATACTCAGTTTCTTTGTCATTTGAAGAAGGCACATAATTGTATTTTGGTGAATCATCAGTTGCAGGGAACCCATTATCTTGCATGTAACTTATGGCATGTATATCTAAAGCCAATAGGTCTTCCTGACCTGCAGACTTTCCTTGGGAACATAGCTGTGATTCTTTTTTAGCTTTTTCATATGCTACCATATCAATAGAAAGACCCTTTTCTTCACACATCAACTGGGTTAAATCTATAGGGAAACCATATGTGTCATACATTCGCCACGCAACATCACCAGGAACAATTTTGGTATCGCCAAGTTTCTCTATTGTTCTATTAAGTAAATTTCGCCCACGTGAAAGAGTTTTCAAGAATTGAATTTCTTCTCCATTTATTATGTGAATAATTGACTCTGGGTCTTTTTTAATCTCTGGAAATACATCTCCAAGTAATGCCACTACTGTGTGGACTAAAGTACCGAAAAATCCTGGTTTAGCATTAAGTTTCTCAGACGCATAGCGCACTGCTCTTCTTAAAATTCTACGTAGGACATAACCTCTGCCTGTGTTATCAGGGTATCCACCATCTGATAAAGCTATTGTTAATGTTCGGGCATGATCAGCTAAGACACGATAGGCCATATCAATTCCATCAACATCATCTAGACCAACTTTGCCAGTGTAAGGTCTGATTTTGGTACCCTCTTGAATTGTTTTAAATATTGGCATAAAGAAATCGGTATCATAGTTTGCTCTTTTGTTTTGTATAACTGAAACCAATCTTTCTAAACCTAAGCCACAATCAATATGCTTTTTTGGCAACAACTTTAATGATCCATCTGATTCTCTATTAAATTGTATGAACACAAGATTCCAAATCTCTAAGACATCTGGATCATCCATATTAACAAGATGAGCTGCATTCCGTCCTCCAATCCTATCATAGTGTAGTTCTGAACAAGGCCCACATGGGCCTGTTTCTCCCATTTCCCAAAAATTGTCTTTTATACTTCCAGGTAAGATATGACATTCTGGAATGCCCAAATTTAACCAAATATTTTTGCATTCCAAGTCTGGCTCCAGACCACATGCTGCATCACCACCAAAGTAAGTGACATAAAGTCTTTCCCCTGGCAACTTATACACCTCTGTTAAAAGTTCCCAAGCCCAAGAACATATTTCTTTTTTGAAGTAGTCACCAAATGACCAGTTGCCCATCATTTCGAAAAATGTATGGTGGTATACATCCTTGCCCACATCATCTAAATCATTATGCTTGCCGCCAGCTCTAATACACTTCTGGGTGTTAACAACTCTTACATATTGGGCCATATCAGAACTGGGGTCAACAGAACCCAAAAAGATTGGCTTAAATTGGTTCATGCCTGCATTTGCAAAAAGCAAAGTTGGATCATCTAATGGAATTGTAGATGATGAGTGAACATATTTATGACCTTTATCAATAAAAAAGTCAATAAACTTCTTCCTTATCTCATATCCAGTCATTGTAGTATCCATGGTGCTGTATGAACGTGTTCTGTAAAGAAAAAATGTTAAATTATATTATGTACAGGGATTTTACAAGTACAGGGTAAAAATTTAACTTTATTTTTTATGAGTTTATTATTTTAAGTATTCAATACAATACTTCTAACTAGAATAAAACCAAACACATAGTGCCTATTTACACATTGTAGATAAATGTACAGTGCCCATATCCCATAACAAACATTTATAATTCGGAAAGAATGGATTGAAAAATTTTAATCAGTTGCTAAAACACAAAATGTAAGCCAATATCAATGTGTACAGACACACATACACACGCGCACACGCGCACGCACACGCACACACACACACACACATACGAATATATATATATATATTTATTTTTATTTATATATATATTTATTTTTTAAGTTTGCAGAAAACAACCCCGGGCATAATTACTTTTTATTAACTCGTCTAACAGATGTTAAGGTTACCTAAATAACAATACCAAAAACGCAATTCTGAGACAATGGGTTACGGAGCAATCATTGTTTGAACATAGTGCTTCTCCCTTTTTTACTACAACAATACCTGATTCCGCATGAAATCCATATATATATATTTGTGTGTGTACAGTCTCAATGTCTCATCTAGCAATTACTTATATTGGTAACATCTAATTAATGTCAAAATTGTAAATTGTATCCAATAATATATTTATGCTACAAATAACTTTATGTATTCAATAATATAATATTTACAATTTTTATATAAAGATTTTGTGGAACCAGAAATATGTTTGGTTAACAGTGTCATTAAAAATTGTAAATTGTATCCAATAATATATTTACGCTACAAATAACTTTATGTATTCAAGAATATAATATTTACAATTTTTATATAAACATTTTGTGGAACCAGAAAGATGTTTGGTTAACAGTGTCATTAAAAACCTTTTAAGTATCATATCCAACAAGATAGATAAAAATCGTTCATAGGCGTACAATAACTATGCTATTATTAAATATAATTTGTAAATATTAGAAAATTAACATTATTATTAGTCAATTTTAAGTGCTTACTTAAAGCCTTTGCACTTAGTTTAACATTGTTACGTGAGAATTACCAATATGCTAACGTTAATAGGTTACTATTTTCATTATCCTAATGTTTACGCCAAACGTTAATAGAATGCTCCAAGTTAAGTACAAATTCCTAACAATCGATTGAATAACAAATACGAGAAAATAAAAAGATATTTATCAAATTTTGTAGTTTAAGCCATATGGTATTGGTTAAAATGTTAAGGTTCAAGCTGCTTTCCGCATAACTTGACTTAATCTAGTATATATATTACGTTTCAAAGTGTTCATAAAACATATAATTTTAATATTTTACGAAAAAAATTATCTCACCTGGAAACCTCGAACAATAGCAGCGACTCACGAAAAGTCACAAAAGTGAATGTAACTTAACGACAGATGATTGGCCGATGAACCAAATTAAAGCGACGTCTACACTCTAAGTAGCTGTCATTGTCACATAGCAATACCAGCCTTACCTGAACATTAACATATCTCAGACCACGTTTGTACTAATTAGTTATGTCACTCCACGTACAGCTAATATAACAACTATAGATAAAAATCTGTGGTCTCTGGAGAAGACTGAACGAAAGAATATAAAAAATGAAATTAAATCATTTTCAGCACCGAATGAAAAAAAATAAAAGCACCTGTGAAGTTACTCTTTTAAGTAACACTGTCTCTTACACTTATTATATAGTACTTATTATGGTCAATTCTCTTTTATTTAGTACGGTACTAAAGTAAGGGTAAGCATTGTTACAGCGAGAAGGGTGGCATTCCGGCGATTGTTCCAGTAACGAGCATCACATTAAAATGAATCTAATATATTCTTTCAGTTGAATAAGAAAATTAATTTCGAAAAACCCCAAGTTTGACTATTGGCAAATACTTTTATTGTTCATGCAACAGTAAGCATTAAAAAAAAAAGATGCAATTCATATGTCATTGTCACAATACCTTCACGGAGATGTGCTTGTTGTAAGCTGAAAATCAACAAGGTTTTTAAAATTGTAACTTTGTTATACTAAGAATTGTCTATATTTGAACAAATAAATATTGTACAATGCAGTAAGATATACACAATGAGTCTTTCACAGTTGTCAAGGATTAGATTTAATTTTAATGTAATAAAACGATTTATTAGTAACAGTTTGCATCAAGAACACAGCCTCGCAAATGATGAAAACATCGATGTTTTACGGAAACCTACAGAAGATTTGTCTTTTGTAACGCCATTTTTTCCACCAACATTTAATATAGCAGCTTATGTAAATAGATCCGAGACATTACAAAATTTACTTCATTTGAACGTAGATCTTAGTAAAATTGAGAAAAAACCCTATATTGTTGAAAAAATATTGAAATTAAATTTCGATGAAAATATTAAAACTCATATCTTTTTTCTTAAACAATATGTCGAAGACGACAATTTAGGTAGCCTGATTACCAAAAATCCCTTGATACTGTGCGAACCGATAGAAGATATGACAGTACGGATTAATTATTTGGAGTCAAAACGCTTCAGCCTTGAACATATCAAACAGATTATTTCAAAGAACCCTTTCTGGCTGATGTTAAGGTATAGTATTTTTAATAATGTCCCATTAAACACTTGTAATCTGTTGAAGTTGTGTTAATATTTCTTGTTACGTATTACTAGTACAACAAGGATTGATCGACGGTTGGGATATTTTCAAGAAGAATTCAGTTTAAATGGAAATGAAGTGAGATTACTTGCCAGTAAACTGCCTAAATTAATTACATATAACTTGCAACATGTAAAAATGAATTCATTTGTGATCAAGGAGGAAATGGGATTTGATGATGAAGAAAGAAAACAGCTGCTCTTGAAAGTGCCAAAGTTATGGATGTTAAGTAAGTCTTCTCAATTTAAAGAGATGAAACCTTCTTATTATGTTATTAGATATCTTATAATTTTATGTGAATAATTGTTCAAAAAGGCAGATGTTATCTTGGAATAATACATACACATTGAAGTCAACTGCCTCATTGGTTGAGTGGTTGCAAGGGTGACTGCCGATCGGGAGTTCCTCGGGATTGGGAGGTTCAAATCCTGGGTCGGTACTATTGAATTTTTCTAATTCAGCATTTCCAGTAGTGACTCAGTGTCTTGAATTGTGCCTGGTGCATGGCAATAGGCTCACCACCTATTCCATGGGACTTAAAACGTAACTGGTAAAACGTGGGAGTCTACTACATTCCTTTGCCTGCCCCTTCAGGGAATACAGGTGTGATGTTACATTTTACATTGAAGTTATTGAAATTATACACCATTTTGTGAAAAATATTAACCGCTAAGTTAAAATTATTTATTCAGCTTGTGGATATAAATTTTTTGGTAACTTAAATACTAGTACGTTACTGGAACTATGTTGATGAGTCAAAATTAGATCTCTGAAAGGGACCACTTTGGTCATTTGGTCAAAATCTTTGCACCGAGCAGTGAAAATATTTTGTGGCTGAATAATAAACTTGTAGAACAAAGGCCAATGAAACAATATAGAATTGTCATTATAATTTGCTTTAAACTATACCTGGTTTAGAGAAGCATTGTTTAGTATTTAGAAAATGTAGAATTTATTGTATAGCTTATAAGTTAACCATAACATAAAGAAATAAGTTCTGTAGGGTTAGTAAAGTATACCAATCCACACTGCAGGAGAGTGTGGCCTTAACCTTCTCATACTAAGAAGAGGCTAGTGTCCAACAGTTGAATGATGAAAGGGTTAAAAAAAATGTAGGAGAAAAATTAAATACAAAATTTATTGTTAAACTTACATGTTGTTTTACCATAAATCTTTATGACTAATTAACACAATTTTTTTTTTACAGATCAACTATCATTACAACGGAGATTTGATTATATTCACAATGTAATCAAGATACCACATGAAACTTTACTGATGTACCCACATGTGCTGCTGTCTAGGAATTTTAGAGTGAAACAAAGGTACATGTTTTTGGAAAAATTAGGAAGAGCTCAGTTTGATCCAACAAAAGAAAACTATGTTCCAATAATAGCCTTGGTTGAAAATACAGATGTAGAGTTTTGTAGAAAATATGCTAAATGTAATATTTCAGATTTTAATATGTTCTTGAAAACTATGTAAATTGTGTTAGCCTGCTTTGCCCAGAACAACTTTATTTTGAAATGCATTAAGGGAGTGATATAACAGTGTGTCGAAGATGCCTGCTACAGTGAAGACACCACCGACTATTGCACAGATGTTGGTGGCAAAGTGTCCAATCGACCTGAAACAATTTTTTCAGTGATAATTATGTTTTAGTGTATGTAGGTAAAATAAAGATTTTTATTCATATACTTGCCTTTCTTTTTCTGTATACTTCACCATAAGAGGGGACAATTCATAGCTGAAGAAAGCACCTGGCATGCCTGTTTCTCTATTAACATTTGAAACAGACTTCTGATGTCTTGTTACTGAAAACTGATTTGTGTATAATACAGTTTTGTCTAAGTTTATATACATCGTTGGCACTATTTTTATGTAGTATTGAAACATTACAGCACCTGTAAAAAAGTCATCATACAATTAGGTGATAATAATGTGCTAAGATTAGGTGCAATATGGTATTAAAGATTAATTTTGTTAAACGATTTTCTATTCAAAGCAATGTACCTATAATCGTAAATATGTTTATTTTATACTTCAAAAATAATTATTGGTACTCGAAAGTAAAAATTCACGGTTATATTATGAATACAACCGCAAATAATATTCCAAAATCAGTGATATCAATTTTCTACACTATAAACGTATATGTAACGTAAACTTATACTAACAAGGCATAATATAAATGTTTTGGCAAATTTGGTTTATGGGTATTTTGTTAAACTAAAATTTTAATATAAATAAAAAAAAATTTGAATCCATACACAACTGCGATATACAGATGTCCGTAAGGAAAGGATAATCCTGGAGTGCAAAATAGTACAGCCATTGGGCGCTCAAATAAAATACCCAAAAAAAATTCCAATCGCTGCCCGAAATATGAAGTTCCTTAAAAAAACACGTTTTTACTGACCTAACTGTATTTTCAGGTACACCACGGCAGCAAATTAATAAAATTTGCTCCGTTTTTGGTTTTATCTTATTCGTCACAGACATTCTTAAGAGAAATAATGCAGTCAATTGTATGAGTAACTATGTATTATAATTTTTTGGATAAAATCATATCAACTTCAAACTTTAACATCAAATTTGATGAAACATTATTTAGACAATGTTTGAGGGCGTTTGGTGAAAAAAAAAATGTATGTAAACCTGAGTGGCCAACTATTTCAAAAATATGTGCAGTTAATAAAGTAATATAATACATAATTTATTAAAATAATTATTTTTATTACCTGAGTGCGGTACAAAGTTCTGTGGACCGACGAATCAACTCTTAAAAAGGACGGGTACTTTAACACGCATAACCTGCACAGCCGGCAACTCAGGAATCCGCATCTAATGCGAGAAGAGAGTTCACAATACCAGGTCAAAATAAATTATTGGACTGGTATATTAAACGGAAAAATCATTGGTCCATTTGAACTGCCCGGAAACTTAACTGGCCAAAGTTATTTGTATTTTTTACAAAATGAGCTGCCAAATTTAATGGAAGAGGTGCCTGAGGAGGTGAGGCAATCCCACTGGTTACAAAATGATGCGTGAGTGCGTATTTAAATGCCACTTATCCAAATAAATGGATTGGTGGTTTAGATCCTATTTTGTGGCCTCCACGAACCCCGGATTTAAATGTTCTAGATTTTTTACTGGGGCTGTCTAAAAGAACAGGTTTGCTTAAAAACTATTTCAAATTTGGAAGAAATACGCAATCGTGTTCAGGAGGCTGCTTAAAAAATAACCGAACGGCGCTATGTACATCTAAGAAGAGCATTCATTAGAAGATGTAGGGCTTGTATCAGAGTTGGTAGCAGACAATTTGAAAGCTTGCTATAAAATAAAGATTGATTTATGTACAACGTAATACTTTCATGTTATACAATTAAAGACAAAATTTCTTCAGCCGAATTTACTTTTTTTTTCATCTTTATAGCAATCACTGCATTTTTACTGTAAATAAAATTATGTATTATACCATTTGGAAAACTGTATTAACTGCACATATTTTTGAAATAGTTGGCCACTCAAGTTTTCATACATTTTTTTTTCACCAAACGCCCTCAAACATTGTCTAAATAATGTTTCATCAGATTTGATGTTATAATTTGAAGTTGATACGATTTTTTCTAAAAAATTATAATAACTACTCATACAATTGACTGCATTTCTATTAAGAATGTCTGTGAGGAATAAGATAACACCAAAAACGCAACAAATTTCA